>LUCW03002489.1:0-20000 GCA_001586965.3 Sphaeroforma sirkka | reverse complement strand
TCAGACATGCTCCGCTTCCAAATACAACCCCATCTCTAATATATATATATATATATATATATATATATATATATATATATATATATATATATATATATATATATATATATATTGCATATATATTGTATATATATATATATATCACATTTACTTATACCACCCCTTTCTCCATACAGGTATACTACTACCTGATTATCGTGCTGCAGAAGTCGGTCTACTTCCTGGATGAAGAGCCCACTCAGCCCGACGCGAACGTCATGTTACTTAACGACTCGCTGGCCAACATAGAGGACGCCATTGAAAACTATCTGCCTGCCCATAAAGTGGAGTATGTCTTGTTTGCGCTGTTTGGTTATGGGTAGAAGGATCAGTCTGTAGAGACCGTAAACGGATTGGCTAGGCGCTTGTACTATTGAGGTGTTTGTTGGTTGAACGTTAACGTATATAGTCAACATTATTATATACTTTAACGAAACTCGGCGGGGCCAGTTCGGGCCTTCAGTTCGGTACCAAATGCACTACGCACGCTCTACTTGATGCACTACGCACGCTCATGCTCAGTATCAAGGACGTTACCTATTGATCACACCATAGTGACTATATCACGTGCCCATCCTTGGCTGGACTAAGCTATGCCACCCACACTCCTCTCTTCTCTCACGCAACGCAACACAACGCAACGCAACAGATTTGTTTTTGACCAAGTGGCGGAGCTCATGTGCTTTGTGCTGATGACGTATGTGGACCAAATCAAGAAGGTCAACTCCCGCGGCGTCAGTAAGATGTACCGAAACATCTTTGGCCTCAAGCAGAACTTAACCAACATCACCAATAAATACAGGTATGCAGGTGTTTGTATGAGTGGGGTGCAGCAGTTTCACCAGTAAATACAGGTATACAGGTGTTTGTATGACTGGGGTGTAGCAGTTTCACCAATAAATACAGGTATACGGGTGTTTGTATGAGTGGGGTGTAGCAGTTTCACCAACAAATACAGGTATACGGGTGTTTGTATGAGTGGGGTGCAGCAGTTTCACCAGTAAATACAGGTATACAGGTGTTTGTATGACTGGGGTGTAGCAGTTTCACCAATAAATACAGGTATACGGGTGTTTGTATGAGTGGGGTGTAACAGTTTCGCCAACAAATACAGGTATACGGGTGTTTGTATGAGTGGGGTGTAACAGTTTCGCCAACAAATACAGGTATACGGGTGTTTGTATGAGTGGGGTGTAACAGTTTCGCCAACAAATACAGGTATACGGGTGTTTGTATGAGTGGGATGTAGCAGTTTCACCAACAAATACAGGTATACGGGTGTTTGTATGAGTGGGGTGTAACAGTTTCGGCAACAAATACAGGTATGCGGGCGTTTGTATGAGTGGGATTTATCAGTTTCGGCAACAAATACAGGTATGCGGGTGTTGGTATGAGTGGGGTGTAGCTGTTTCACCAATACATACAGGTATACGGGTGTTTGTATGAGTGGGGTGTAACAGTTTCGCCAACAAATACAGGTATACGGGTGTTTGTATGAGTGGGGTGTAACAGTTTCGCCAACAAATACAGGTATGCGGGGGGTTTGTATGAGTGGGATGTAGCAGTTTCACCAATACATACAGGTATACGGGTGTTTGTAAGAGTGGGGTGTAACAGTTTCGCCAACAAATAAAGGTATACGGGTGTTTGTATGAGTGGGGTGTAGCTGTTTCGGCAACAAATACAGGTATGCGGGTGTTTGTATGAGTGGGGTGTAACAGTTTCGCCAACAAATACAGGTATACGGGTGTTTGTATGAGTGGGGGTGTAACAGTTTCACCAACAAATACAGGTATGCGGGTGTTTGTATGAGTGGGGTGTAACAGTTTCGGCAACAAATACAGGTATGCGGGTGTTTGTATGAGTGGGATGTAGCGGTTTCACCAATACATAAAGGTATACGGGTGTTTGTATGAGTGGGGTGTAGCAGTTTCACCAATAAATACAGGTATACAAGTGTTTGTATGAGTGGGGTGTAGCTGTTTCACCAATACATATACAGGTATACAGGTGTTTGTATGAGTGGGGTGTAGCTGTTTCACCACCAATACATACAGGTATACGGGTGTTTGTATGAGTGGGGTGTAGCTGTTTCACTAATAAATACAGGTATACGGGTGTTTGTATGAGTGGGGTGTAACAGTTTCACCAACAAATACAGGTATACGGGTGTTTGTATGAGTGGGGTGTAACAGTTTCACCAACAAATACAGGTATGCGGGTGTTTGTATGAGTGGGCTGTAACAGTTTCACCAACAAATACAGGTATACGGGTGTTTGTATGAGTGGGGTGTAGCAGTTTCACCAATAAATACAGGTATGCGGGTGTTCGTATGAGTGGGGTGTAATAGTTTCGCTAACAAATACAGGTATGCGGGTGTTTGTATGAGTGTGATATAGCAGTTTCACCAACAAATAAAGGTATACGGGTGTATGTATGAGTGGGGTGTAGCTGTTTCACCAATAAATACAGGTATACGGGTGTTTGTATGAGTGGGGTGTAACAGTTTCGGCAACAAATACAGGTATGCGGGTGTTTGTATGAGTGGGGTGTAACAGTTTCGCCAACAAATACAGGTATACGGGTGTTTGTATGAGTGGGATTTATCAGTTTCGGCAACAAATACAGGTATGCGGGTGTTGGTATGAGTGGGGTGTAGCTGTTTCACCAATACATACAGGTATACGGGTGTTTGTATGAGTGGGGTGTAACAGTTTCGCCAACAAATACAGGTATACGGGTGTTTGTATGAGTGGGGTGTAACAGTTTCATAACAAAAACACAGGTATGCGGGTGTTTGTATGAGTGGGATGTAGCAGTTTCACCAACAAATAAAGGTATACGGGTGTTTGTATGAGTGGGGTGTAGCTGTTTCACCAATAAATACAGGTATACGGGTGTTTGTATGCTGAGTGGGGTGTAGCTGTTTCACCAATAAATACAGGTATACGGGTGTTTGTATGAGTGGGGTGTAGCTGTTTCACCAATAAATACAGGTATACGGGTGTTTGTATGAGTGGGGTGTAGCTGTTTTTCACCAATAAATACAGGTATACGGGTGTTTGTATGAGTGGGGTGTAACAGTTTCATACAACAAATACAGGTATACAGGTGTTTGTATGAGTGTGATATAGCAGTTTCACCAACAAATAAAGGTATACGGGTGTTTGTATGAGTGGGATGTAGCAGTTTCACCAACAAATGAAGGTATGCGGGTGTTTGTATGAGTGGGGTGTAACAGTTTCACCGACAAATACAAGTATACGGGTGTTTGTATGAGTGGGGTGTAACAGTTTCGGCAACAAATACAGGTATACGGGTGTTTGTATGAGTGGGGTGTAACAGTTTCGGCAACAAATACAGGTATGCGGGTGTTTGTATGAGTTGGGTGTAGCTGATTCACCAATACATACAGGTATACGGGTGTTTGTATGAGTGGGGTGTAGCTGTTTCACCAATACATACAGGTATACGGGTGTTTGTATGAGTGGGGTGTAGCTGTTTCACCAACAAATACAGGTATGCTGGTGTTTGTATGAGTGGGATGTAGCTGTTTCACCAATACATACAGGTATACGGGTGTTTGTATGAGTGGGGTGTAGCTGTTTCACCAATAAATACAGGTATACGGGTGTTTGTATGAGTGGGGTGTAGCAGTTTCACTAATAAATACAGGTATGCGGGTGTTTGTATGAGTGGGGTGTAACAGTTTCGCCAACAAATACAGGTATACGGGTGTTTGTATGAGTGGGGTGTAACAGTTTCGCTAACAAATACAGGTATGCGGGTGTTTGTATGAGTGTGATATAGCAGTTTCACCAACAAATAAAAGGTATACGGGTGTTTTGTATGAGTGGGGTGTAACAGTTTCGGCAACAAATACAGGTATGCGGGTGTTTGTATGAGTGGGATGTAGCTGTTTCACCAATACATACAGGTATACGGGTGTTTGTAATAGTGGGGTGTAACAGTTTCGCCAACAAATACAGGTATGCGGGTGTTTGTATGAGTGGGGTGTAATAGTTTCGGCAACAAATACAGGTATGCGGGTGTTTGTATGAGTGGGGTGTAGCTGTTTCACCAATACATACAGGTATACGGGTGTTTGTATGAGTGGGGTGTAGCAGTTTCACCAATAAATACAGGTATGCGGGTGTTTGTATGAGTGGGGTGTAGCTGTTTCACCAATACATACAGGTATACACGGGTGTTTGTATGAGTGGGGTGTAGCTGTTTCACCAATACATACAGGTATACGGGTGTTTGTATGAGAGTGGGGTGTAGCTGTTTCACTAATAAATACAGGTATACGGGTGTTTGTATGAGTGGGGTGTAACAGTTTCACCAACAAATACAGGTATACGGGTGTTTGTATGAGTGGGGTGTAACAGTTTCACCAACAAATACAGGTATGCGGGTGTTTGTATGAGTGGGCTGTAACAGTTTCACCAACAAATACAGGTATGCGGGTGTTTGTATGAGTGGGGTGTAGCTGTTTCACCAATACATACAGGTATACGGGTGTTTGTGTGAGTGGGGGTGTAACAGTTTCGCCAACAAATACAGGTATGCGGGTGTTTGTATGAGTGGGGTGTAATAGTTTCGGCAACAAATACAGGTATGCGGGTGTTTGTTTGTATGAGTGGGGTGTAGCTGTTTCACCAATACATACAGGTATACGGGTGTTTGTATGAGTGGGGTGTAACAGTTTCGCCAACAAATACAGGTATGCGGGTGTTTGTATGAGTGGGGTGTAACAGTTTCACCAACAAATACAGGTGTACGGGTGTTTGTATGAGTGGGGTGTAGTTGTTTCACCAACAAGTACAGGTATACAAGTGTTTGTATGAGTAGGGTGTAGCGGTTTCACCATTCGGTTTAAGCCATGCCATATCTTCGTTCGGAATGCTTTCATATGACTCGCCGTGCGTGTAATCGTACAGTGGACGAGAGCCACAAAGTACTCAGATCGCAATAGTGAGCGGTATCGCGTCGTATTGTCCTATTGTCCTAAGGTCCCAATATTAGGCCCTGATCCATGTGTTTCTCACTGTTTTCACATTCACTTGCAGTGATGAATTCGTAAAGACCATCCGATACTACGAGCTCTTGAACCTCTCACCAAAGGTACGTGACTGAAGATCCCCTTGTATGCGACTGCAGATGTCCTTGCAACCTATGCCTCTGCGATGGGGCTGCCATTGCCCCATTTAGATTAAAGCCAGTGTTTTGCATTGCGGCTTTCTTCATTCGCCACGTGCGCGTTGATATCATGAC
This sequence comes from Sphaeroforma sirkka, assembly GCA_001586965.3. Classification (NCBI taxonomy): domain Eukaryota; class Ichthyosporea; order Ichthyophonida; genus Sphaeroforma; species Sphaeroforma sirkka. The sequence continues at coordinate 14,683 of LUCW03002489.1, read as the reverse complement.
TGTTTCTGTGTCCGTATTTTAACGCGTTCCCCGACCCCAATAGATGTATTGTGAGTATACGATAACGTGCGTACAAAATCTGCAGCATGTGACATCAGGATGTTATTTTATATCAACACATCTCAACCGATAAAGCATACACTGGCCACTACACACAGCATATCTCCCACATGCCAACGCGCACACCACCCGTACAAACCCACAAGCTTATCTCAAGCATCACAACCTGTCCAATTCACTCAGGAAATCGTTGACCAGGAAACGCGCGACAAGACACCCGAGTTTACATTGGAGGAGTTTATGCGACTGTTCTACGTGATTCACCAGTCCAGTCCGGCCACGGAAGCGTCCACTATAAATGAGCAGGTGCGTAGCATTAGGGGCTCTTGTTGACCTCATTCAGTACCTACTGTAGTTTAGTTCGCAAAGTTGGTGATCTGTACCAAACTATCATACGCAAACCACCCCCGGCCGTGAAGTAGACTAACCAGTTAGTATTGTTTCTGATCGTCGTCTGCAGACACATAAATGGGACTAAGTCATGGCCCAACACCAATACACAGTACTAGTACTCTACTTCTCCATACCATTATATGCTTCTCATGAACACCCATGCACAGTACTAGTACACTCTACTTCTCATACCCACTCCATCTCTATACAACCACATCGTATCACCAGATCGGCCGACTCAAGCGCAACTTCGATATGAACGAAAGGGACAGAGCCAGCAAAGCAAGGAGGAGACGCTCCACTCTTGTTAAACACCCCGTACGCCGGCCGTCTATGGCCGCTGCGATGTTCTCGGGCCTGGCACCACCAACCAATCACAACTAATAATAAAAGACTACGGATACTTCTACAAGACAGTACTTGCTATATGTTACGACAGTACTTACTATACATTAAGACGGAGCTTTCTATACGTTAAGACAGTATTTGCCATACATTAAGACAGTACTTGCTGTACATTAAGACAGTACTTCCTATATATTGAGACAGTACTTACTATACATTAAGACAGTACTTACTATACGTTGAGACAGTATTCACTATACATCAAGACAGTACTTACTATACATTGAGACAGTACTTACTATGTATTAAGACTGTACTTACTATACACAGTACTTGCTATAAATTAAGACAGTACTTACTATACATTGAGTGAGTACTTAAGACAGTACTTACAATACATTAAGAGAGTACTTAAGACAGTACTTGCTATATATTAAGACAGTACATACTATACATTAAGACAGTACTTACTATACATTAAGACGGAGCTTCTATACGTTAAGACAGTGTTGCCATACATTAAGACAGTACTTGCTGTACATTAAGACAGTACTTCCTATATATTGAGGACAGTACTTACTATACATTAAGACAGTACTTACTATACGTTGAGACAGTATTCACTATACATCAAGACAGTGCTTACTATACATTGAGACAGTACTTACTATGTATTAAGACTGTACTTACTATACACAGTACTTGCTATTAATTAAGACGGTACTTACTATACATTAAGAGAGTACTTAAGACAGTACTTACTATACATTAAGAGAGTACTTAAGACAGTACTTGCTATATATTAAGACAGTACTTGCTATATATTAAGACAGTACATACTATACATTGGGACAGTACTTACTATACATTGAGACAGTACTTACTATACATTAAAACATTACTTACTATACATTAAGACAGTACTTATATACATTGAGACAGTACTTACTATACATTAAGACAGTACTTACTATACATTGAGACAGTACTTGCTATACATTGAGACAGTACTTACTATGTATTAAGACAGTACTTACTATACACTCAGACAGTACTTGCTATAAATTAAGACAGTACTTACTATACATTAAGACAGTACTTACTATATATTAAAACAGTACTTACTATACATTAAGACAGCTATACATTGAGACAGTATCTACTATACTTTAAGACAGTACTTGCAATACATTAAGACAGTACTTACTATACATTAAGACTGTATTTACTATACATTGAGACAGCACTTACTATGCAATAAGACGGTACTTACTATACTTTAAGACAGTACAATACATTAGGACAGTACTTACTATACATTGAGACAGTACCTACTATACTTTTAAGACAGTGCTTGCAATACATTAAGAAGACAGTACTAACTATACATTGAGACAGTATTTACTATACATTGAGACAGCACTTACTATGCATTAAGACAGTACTTACTATACTTTAAGACAGTACTTGCAATACATTAAGACAGTACTTACAATACATTGAGACAGTACCTACTATACTTTAAGACAGTAATTTCAATACATTAAGACAGTACTTACTATACATTAAGACTGTACTTACTATACATTGAGACAGTACTTGCTATATATTAAGACAGTATTTACTATACATTAAGACAGTACTTACTATATATTAAAACAGTACTTACTATACATTAAGACAGTACTTACTATACATTGAGGACAGTACCTACTATGCTTTAAGACAGTAATTTCAATGCATTAAGACAGTGCTTACTATACATTAAGACTGTACTTACTATACATTGAGGACAGTGCGTGCAAGACAGTACTTGCTACACATTAAGACGGTTACTTACTATACATTGAGGACAGTACTTGCTATAAATTAAGACAGTGTTTTACTATACATTAAGACAGTACTTACTATATATTAAAACAGTACTTACTATACATTAAGACAGTACTTACTATACATTGAGACAGTACTTACTATACATTAAGACAGTACTTACTATTCATTGAGACAGTACATACTATACTTTTAAGACAGTACTCATGCAACACATTAAGACAGTGCTTACTATACATTAAGACTGTACTTACTATACATTGAGACAGTACATACTATACATTGAGACAGTACTTACTATACATTGAGACAGTGCTTACTATACATTGGGACAGTGCTTACTATACATTGAGACAGTACCTACTATGCTTTAAGACAGTGCTTGCAATACATTAAGACAGTGCTTGAACAATACATTGAGATAGTATTTACTATGTATTAAGACAGTACTTACTATACATTAAGACAGTACTTACTATACATTGAGACAGTACCTACTATACTTTAAGACAGTAATTTCAATACATTAAGACAGGTGCTTACTATACATTAAGACTGTACTTACTATACATTGAGACAGTACTTGCTATAAATTAAGACAGTACTTACTATACATTAAGACAGTACTTACTATATATTAAAACAGTACTTACTATACATTAAGACAGTGCTTACTATACATTGAGGACAGTACCTACTATACTTTAAGACAGTAATTTCAATACATTAAGACAGTACTTACTATACATTAAGACTGTACTTACTATACATTGAGACAGTGCGTGGACAGTGCTTGCTACACATTAAGACAGTGCTTACAATACATTGAGGATAGTGTTTACTATACATTGAGACAGTGCTTACTATACATTAAGACAGTGCTTACTATTCATTGAGGACAGTACATACTATGCTTTAAGACAGTACTCATAATACATTAAGACAGTACATACTATACTTTTAAGACAGTACTCATAATACATTAAGACAGTACTTACTATACATTAAGACTGTACTTACTATACATTAAGACATTACATACTATACTTTGAGACAGTACATACTATACATTGACAGTACTTACTATGTATTAAGAAAGAAGTGCTTACTATACATTGAGGACAGTGCTTACTATACATTGAGACAGTGCTTACTATACATTAAGACAGTGCTTACTATACATTGAGACAGTACCAACTATGCTTTTTAAGACAGTGCTTGCAATACATTAATGCAGTACTAACTATACATTGAGGCAGTACGTAAGACAGTACTTGCTATATATTAAAACAGTACTTACTATACATTAAGACAGTACTTACTATACATTGAGACAGTACCTACTATACTTTAAGACAGTAATTTCAATACATTAAGACAGTACTTACTATACATTAAGACTGTACTTACTATACATTGAGACAGTACGTAAGACAGTACTTGCTACACATTAAGACGGTACTTACTATACATTGAGACAGTACTTGCTATAAATTAAGACAGTACCTACTATACTTTAAGACAGTACTTGCAATACATTAAGACAGTACTTACAATACATTGAGATAGTATTTACTATACATTGAGACAGTACTTACTATACATTAAGACAGTACTTACTATTCATTGAGACAGTACATACTATACTTTAAGACAGTACTCGCAATACATTAAGACAGTACTTACTATACATTAAGACTGTACTTACTATACATTGAGACAGTACATACTATACATTGAGACAGTACTTACTATACATTGAGACAGTACTTACTATACATTAAGACAGTACTTACTATTCATTGAGACAGTACATACTATACTTTAAGACAGTACTCGCAATACATTAAGACAGTACTTACTATACATTAAGACTGTACTTACTATACATTAAGACATTACATACTATACTTTGAGACAGTACATACTATACATTGACAGTACTTACTATGTATTAAGAAAGTACTTACTATACATTGAGACAGTACTTACTATACATTGAGACAGTACTTACTATACATTAAGACAGTACTTACTATACATTGAGACAGTACCAACTATACTTTAAGACAGTACTTGCAATACATTAATACAGTACTAACTATACATTGAGGCAGTACGTAAGACAGTACTTGCTATATATTAAAACAGTACTTACTATACATTAAGACAGCTATACATTGAGACAGTACCTATACTTTAAGACAGTACTTGCAATACATTAAGACAGTACTTACTATAATTTATGACAGTACACATTAAGACAGTACTTACTATACATTAAGACAGTACTTACTTTACACTAAAACAGTACTTATTATACATTATTAAAGTATTTACTGTACATTAAGACAGTACTTACTGGACTGGAGTACTTACAATACATGGTCGCTGCGTTGCTCCAACCACCAACCAAATACACTGGTACTGAAAGGCCACTGACACGTCTTCAAGACAGTACTTACTTGCTATTCAATAGGTCTGTGGCGTATGCACTCTGTACTTACTCTGCATCAAAGCCCTTCGCGTGTACACACGCTATGGGATCAACATAAGTACCATCCCTTCGGGTGGTGTGTGTGTCTTGATAGGAATCAGTTGCTCTAGTATGCCGTCTCAGTCTGTGGCTTGTGTTATTCATAGGCGTCAATGGCTGCTTTTCAGTCGAGTATCTGGTCAGTATCGTTTCTGTGTGCGGAGTTACCTTGGGATTACTGTTAAAATTTTAACCGCCATTAATTCATTAGCATTCCTTTTAAAATTTTAAACTCTACGACATTCAGTACCAGGTAAATTGGCTGTGTTCAAATATATCTACAGAGAGAGAGATACCAAGCTACTTGAGAGCCCATGGAATGTAAGTGTGCGGCACGAACCTCCTTCGTACTTGGGTCTATCCACATTCCTTAATTTTATTCAATACTACCATATTACTTTATATACCATTGCCTTAACATTGCAAGCTACTACACTGTTCGATTAGATGGCCTCTGCAATCCAACTACCGCGACTCGCGCGTCTAACCGGTTTCTCTTCGTTCGTGACCGGCATCGTCTCGAGCGCACGCTCTCCAATCTCCAGCAACTCAAGGAACGCCTCTCTAGCCTCCGCGATCGGAGCCTCTGCATAGAATAGAGCTACACAGTCCGGGAAGGTCTTGTCATCTCCCTTGATCTTATCGCCCGCTTTGACGGTGCAGACAGTGTCGGTGACGTACTTGCCCTTTTTGGCCTCTTCGTTCCACTCGGTGTCCTGCAAGATGCCGGTTTTGGCCGCGTTCACGCCGTAATCTAAAATGATCTTCTGGGGGTGCCAGTGCGCTCTCGGGGTTGATAGGGATGTTGAGCATCGACATGAAGAAGTTCTGCATCATATCAACACCCTGCACGCCCAGATGGAACATGTGACTGTGATACAAAAGAAGAAAGAAGCGGCATGAGACTCTTTAATGTGTAGTACACTAGACGGGGACAGGTCTGGTGTTACTACTCAGCGAGAGAGTGCGGGAGGAGGCGAGGTGAGAATAACATGTGATGTGAGCAACATGTGTATACACAGTGGAAGTTGTTTATAGAAAAAGGCGAAATAAAATAAAATATAATATAAAATAGAATGAAAAAGTGAGGGGAATGGGTAGCCCGAGAGGGTGGTGCAAATAGAAAGCACCAACGTTCTAACAAATTTACGCATTACTGACACATTTCAATTATCTTCAACTATTTATATATGAACAAGGATAAACATGCACAAAGGCAACCGCAGTGAATTTAACAGACAAATTTTGACTATATTCACAGCATGCAATACACATCCAAACAGTTTGAGCACAGCCAAGCAAGTAACCAAGACATAACGCGGACTGACTACCGCACTGTGGTGATCTAAGCAAGGCAACAATACGCGCCACTATATCTCAAGAACATTAATAGAAATAGATCGAGGTATCTATGGACGTATATACATAAAAAATTCACACACACACATATATATATATCTATAGGGATATGGAGATGCATAAATACATAGGGAAGTACAAATATATATATATAGGGATGTATATATACATATATATATGTATATATAATAAACGTTTCTAAGATATATATGTGTAATACTAAATAAAAACATGTATACCTATATATATATGTATATATACGCGTTATATATATATATATATATATACACGCGTTATATATATATATATATATATATATATGCGATATATAAATATATATATGTTCTTCTATATATATATATTATATATATATATATATATATATATATATATATATATATATATATGATATATATATATATATATGCATTATATATATATATATATATATATATATATATATATATATATATATATAACTATACTATGCCAGGAGCAACTAAACATAACTCACTCTAACAATGCAACTTACTCAGATCCACCACCCACGCGAGGGTTATTCTCAATCAGCTGGGCTCCATCGGACGTGTACATGCACTCAATGTGGAAGGCACCCCGGTTAAATCCCATCGCCTTCGCACAGTTGATTGAAAACTCTATAAGCTCCTCCTGGATCTTTTCAGGCACTAGAGACGGGTAGTTGCTACCAGTCTCCAAATAGTATGTGTGCGAGGGATTCCAGTTGTCACACACACCCGAGTACACAGCCTCGCCATCAAACATAAGCAAATCCACATCAAACTCGAAAATCGGAAGCCCGAAGTCAACCGGCACCAAATACTGCTCGGCCATGAGGGGGGGGGCACCGGCCTTATTTCCCATTCCCGGGTTGAACTGCAATGTAGGGTTGGCAGCCAGATCCGCGAACGAGCGCTCACATATGTTCTTAAATTCCTCCATGTTATCTGCCTTGTACACACCTCCAGACCCGGCACCACTGGTAGGTTTGATGATCAATGGGAAGCCGACCTTCTCCCCACCGATTCGATATCGGCAGGTGTTGCGATAGGCGCTGAACGGGGTGTGGGAAGCCCGGCACGTGCCAGAGCTTTGCGCGACTCTAGCTTGGACCGTGCAATTCTGTAGGCGTCTGCGGGGTTACAGGGGATATTCAATAGCTCAGCCACTTCACCCACCAAGGGCTGCATGTTCTCTAAGTGAGAGAAGACACCGTCATATGTGATTCCACTCTTCTTGACTGCCTCGACAATGGTCTCGCCGCTGGTGAAGTCGGCTGGCAAGTAGTTATGGGCCAGTTCGTATTGGCGGTAGACACCCTCAAGATGATCACCATTTTCGTCCGTCACGTATGTGAGGATGACACCGTTGTCCTTGGCCCAGTTGAGATAAGCCCTGAATGGATAGTAGAATCGGTTTTAGTCACAAGTAAAGGCTCGAACATCAACATCGAACATGAAAAAATCAGTCCTGTTTCGCGATAAAATAATACAGACCTTCCCATTTGATGATGCAGATGTTTATAGACGCGCTACTATCAAGACAATTCTGGTGGACCTCACACAATAAAATGGCAATACAGACTACAATACCGCTACCGTCCAAATACAAAGAGTCAGTCTACAACTATGCAATAATGAATGTCAAGCAGGATCAAAAATACGTCTGTATAATTCTTCAAACATGCACTCTTTCAATACATCCTTGGTGGTCAGTCCACACACCATACATCTGATCACCATAACACTGCAATTATAACTGTCCATACTTGGTCATGGGTCCAACGTCGGGGGCGTCTTCAGTGAGCATCTTCGAGGCAGAGAGCAGCAGCATGTTCTTGCCCTTCATCGCAGCCAGGCGAGCGGCCGTTGCCTCAGGGGATCGATCTTTTAGACTAACCATATTGTGCTTTTAATTGTGAAGGGTGATGAAAAGTTGATGTACTGGAGTCTGGAGAACGTTCGCAATCCACTTTTGTATTGTGGTGCATAATACAATGCTGCTGCATATAAAATATCATAAAATATGTAAATAAATATCATATGTGATTGTTGTTTGTTTCTTCTCCCTTTGGGGAGGATGAAGCCTGAATTTAGCTTATTGGTCTTGCTCTCTGTCCTTTTTTGGAATATGTAAGAGTTGTTATTTTCTTTACAGCGAACATCGTAACTTATTATTTTAATAAAATCGAGTAATAAATACACATACAAATTTACAATATTAATTGAACGTGCAATGAACGCATAGACGGCACAACACGTCATTATACTCAGCACGTTGATACGGCAATAAAAAAAATCAGATTGCATTTACAACATACATGTGAAGTTATACCCTGCACCGACCTTAGGCTACTAGACTGGTTTTAGGAATGGTTATACCACTTTCTTGTGGATTTATTTGTCAGTTCACTGGGTTGTTTAGGAGAACGATTACGCTGTAGCTTGCGTAGTTTGTGAGAACGAATACGCTGTAGCTTGCGTAGTTTGTGAGAACGAATACGCTGTAGCTTGCGTAGTTTGTGAGAACGAATACGCTGTAGCTTGCGTAGTTTTTGAGAGCGAAAAGGCTGTAGCTTGGTGTTGTTTGTGAGATCGAACACGTCTCAGCTCGATACTAAACATAGTCACTGGTATATTTTTTCCTTGAATACATGATTGAACTTGACACCATGTTGTTAGAGAGAGAAGAAAAATAGCTACTATTAATACCTTCGTAAACTAGGTATCTGATGCACTATAGCAACCGGCGGTAGACTGTCTGATCGCCAGGTACATGAAACATCCTTCACAAACAGGCAATCTAAAAAAGGTATTGGAACTACCGCATCATCAATTCAAGACCTGTCGCGCTATCAAATAATTGCAAGACCTTTTGTGCACAGTTGAAGATTTCAGGCTCGCACAAAGAAAAAAAGTTGTATCAAGACTGGGCTACTCAGCTTACTCTCAATGACGAAGAGCCCTCAAGGTTCAAGTACATTTCATAAAAGGTTGGGGAGCATCAAAGGATATGCTTTCGTAAATAGTTTTTTATTCTTCGCCAGAAGACCAAGAGTTAAGTATGTTTTGTTTGTCTGCATCCTGCTCTGGTGTCGTTTATTAAATCTTCGACATTCTCTACTTGGGCAGAATCTTTCTCTTTTTCTAAGACAATGAAGTCAAGGAAGTCTGCAGTTATGGTGCAATTGTGGCAGTAGTAGTTTTGATTGTCCCATCGATAGGATAGTTCTGCTCTAGGCTTTTCCCGTTGCGTGGGTATAGGGTAGGACAGATACGGCCAGGTAGCCTATTGTGACAGGCTGCTGGTCGACTATACCTGTATTTGATGTTACATCTTGCTCGTTTACGTGTAGTGCGGGCTCACTATTCGTATACAAAAAAATGTCTCATGCTCATACTGTTTGAGCGTGTTCTATCTACCTTTTAGTGGCGACTTGTGAGCGCGACTCGTCTATATGGCACTGGTCTCAATAACAGCAGACTAAGCAATAGCCATGAAGACTTCTTGGGACGTGCAGAGGAGGAAAACGTATTCATAGTAGACTCGCTATATGTCTGATGAATGTTTCGTTCTTTGCGCCGGAAACAATATGATGTGGTACGTATGTAATTCGACTGTACACTTGCCGGTGATGTTGATCCGGTCCTGTTAAGAACTCTACAATATGGAGGAAACAAACGGATCTGACAGCTTGGTGGGCGACAACAACAACCCGTCGTTCATACAGAACGTTGCCCACTCTAGACCAAGTGAGCTCCGCGCAAGAATAATATCGCTGCTGAACCCTTGCATAGCCGCTACTGCGAAGATAGAATTGAGCATGAATCCGCGCCAAGTTTCCATCTCTCCTGTGAAAGGGGCCGCGGCTATCCAGCAAATCGTGTACAGCAAGTCCTCGTTGGGATTTACCCTGTACTCGATTGTAAGTGCTGCTAACAACTCGTAGTCTGCTGTATTCGCCAGCTTTTCAAACCCCGGTAGTGATTTACATAACGCAATGACAGGTATATCCTCCAGCCGCGAGAAAAAACAAGCAGCCAGATATTGTGTGTACGAAAGTTCACCTTCGATGATTGTATCGATCTGTAGTGCTTCAAAAATTGCTTGAGTACTTTCGTATCCCTTGACACCAGAAAATAAGGAACATTCTCGAAGGATATCATGGTTTTGCTTGATGGTGTTGTCCTGGAGTATCTTAGGGTGCAAACGAACCAATGCTATAAACATGTCTGCAGCCCTCGTAGCGAAAGTGACTTGAAGAAGTTCATTGTCTACATTAAGACGGTCCGTGATCTGTTCCAAAGAAAATCATCCGGGCAAATATTGTCTGCGCACATTCTGTCGAAGACTACCTTCGCACCGATTATATCAATCATAGTCGACGAGGATAAGGAACCAATATCGCCTGAAGTGCTAAAGCTCATTGTAGTTGGAAAAGTATAGGCCAAAGATCAAGTGGTATTTACATTTGCAGCAAGCATACAGCAAGCAACCCCTTTTATAAAGGCATCGATATTAATTCTGTAGTCTATCGGCGTGAGAGACAGTCAGACAACGTGAAACATTCTACTAGCATCCGCCACAATTTCGCCACAATTTGGCCTGGTTTAACCCGGAAAGATCAACCTCCAAGGTTATAAAACGAGATTTGGGCTGCAGATCTGCTTTGTGACAGCTTTTAGCTTTGCCAATTGCCGCCCCAGACTCACAAAGACCAGACTCCCCGACTCCAGAGTCCAGACTGGGGGGGGAATCGAGAGTCCAGTCACATCGAGAGTCCAGACACTCCAGACGCCGCAAGTGCAGATTGCACTTTAAAAACAGTGTCTTTAGTCATGACTTATCCCCAGGCCCCAGCAGTCGCCACTCGCCCCTCGCCAGTGTGGCTGCTCTCTCTCTCTCTCTGGGGAGGGAGCAGTCAGGCGTTCAGACGGTCAGCCGTGCGCCCGTGAATGCACATTATTTATAAATAAAAGTGCCAATTGATACCACCAGTCCACCAGCCAGTCAATCTCCTTTTTATGACAGACTGCCAGACTGTCAGTACAACTTGTATGGCGTACAGGCCCTTCGCACTTGGCCTTGGGTGGCTAACTACTTAGGCCTTCCTCATTGGGCCTTGTGCCTTGGGCTTTTGTCATTCTGGTTGAACAGTTGCGCCTTTAGAAATATTTATCAGTTGGGACTTGGGAGTTGGGAGTCTTCCATTCTTGAGACTCGGGCACTCTCAGGCCTGGGGCCCTTGGCCTCTTGGGGCCTTAGGGCTTGGGGACAGGGTATATAGTATTTACTTTTCAGATTATTATTTTTAACAAAATGAAAAAACACAAAATCTGACAATATGTACTGGTAACAATCGTGAATCTATTCATTTACAAAAGTGAGTTCAGGGATGTGAATTGTATTTTTTTAAATAGGTGCTTTCAAAAAACAAGGAGCTATTCTGACTTCAATCCTGATCTGAAATCGGAGTCCAGACTCCAGAGGACCAGAGTCCAGTAAGTCCACTCTCTCTCTCTAGCTAGTAGAGCTACCATCTGACTCTTCCTCTCTCTCACAGACTGAGTCCTCAGTCCTCAGTCTGTAAATCTCCTCAGACTTGAGACTCCTCAGTCACAGTGGTCAGACCTCGCAGTCTCGCACTCGCGGCGACGCGCCTCAGTCACTTCTGAGTCCTGACTCTGGTCTCAGACTCTCAGAGTCTGTCCTCTCGAAAGAGTGTAGTACTCTCCACCTCTCTGGACACACTCTACTCTGGGACTCTAAGAGAGTAGTGAGAGATCAGAGAATCCGCAGCGGCGCAGAGTCGCAGATCCCTCTAGTTATCTGGCCAGGCACCCGACAACGACGACACCCACCTGCCAGCATGTCGGCCGACACGTCGTACATGTCGTTTGGTTGTATGTCGTCCCGACACGTCGCCGACATCGCCGACATGTCAGCACTGACATGTTGGTGTCAGTCCTTACCATAATAGTCTGGGTGCAGTAGGTCAGGTCAGTAGGACCACCAGTATTTTTTCTCAATGTACTGATTAATTTTTTTCTGACTTTATTATATTCATAACGGTCACTTTGGAGTACTTTTCTTGCCCTGCTCCTTGCAGAAGTATGTTTGGGATGGGCGCATTATGTAGGCGTTTGTTGTGTATTGTGTAATCTTGGACTGTTGTTTGTCGACGACGCACCACCATGATTAAATACTTTTTACAGATGCTAACACAACTCGTTTCAAACAAACAATAAACTTGACAATTGATAACCGTTTCACGAACCACTTCACTCATACTATCATTATACCTATAGCTTCAAAGCTTAAGGTTTCAATTTTTATGAACAAGTATAAAAGTCGCGCAAAAAGCTGCTACAATACGACATATTTACAAATTTAGTTTGCACATCAAATTTTAAAAAACCACATAATATGATAATTGTTACTGTGCATGCATCAATGTTGCACTTTGGCTGTCGGATTGTGTATTTACTATTTCTACTTTTGTTATTGTCGTATGACAAATGTCCTGGATATTTGAATATTTCATATTTGCAAATTCTTGAGGTGCATTTCGTTTTATTTTCAGGTGCAATTGATAATTTGTGGTCACGAAACTCATTGATGTGAAGGTTTTACTACAATTTCATTGGCTGAGATCAATTTTTGAATGAAAAAAAAAACCATATGTCGGCAAAATTGGTACAGACGACACTGTAGCCAACGACGACATCCCCCCCTGCCAGCATGTCGGCCGACACGTCGTACATGTCGTTTAGGAAATGTCGGTGTCGTCTACCAACCCAGCCAGTTATCCGATTATTCACACGCCTAATTCTGTTCAGTGATTCCTAGTTTCCTACGGCTATGGTACAGTTGCCTTTTAAAAAAAAGATAGTCGGCCAGATGTTTTTTTTTTCACCGAAAAAAAAGTGATTTCTCAAAATCGGGTTACATTTGGGTTTAGGCTGGTTGAGAGGAAGCCAAAAATGCCATAAAAAAATTTTCGGCCATTTTGAAGTGGCCAATATATGGACCTGGGGTGGCCAATGTATGGACCTGGGGTGGCCAACATTGATACTGCCCATGCCCACATGTCTCAGAACTGATTACTGTATGTCTTTTGATAGTAGAAGCCTATCCTACAGAAAAGATAACATGTTACAATGCGAGATCTGTCCATACAGAATGGATGATGTTTAATTAAAGCTGTCTCCGGGTTATAGTAAAAAATAAAACAGCACATGAACTTCTGCTGGCTCATTTCTTATTAGCCATCTCGGCGGGTGACTATTTCATATATATTTTCAGGTACACGCCGATGAGAAGTATATTTCTTTTTTCGCAAACGCTGCAAGTTTCAGAGTAAGACTTTATCATAGCAATCGAGGTAACGATAGGCACATCTCACAAAAGCATCTAGTAGTATCCAGTTTAACATTGTTCAGAGCTTCGATGACATGTTTTTTGAAGGCGTGCTCACGTATCATCGTTTATTTCTCGCACCTCAAACTTGACTCGGCCCCAAGATCGCTCGATGGGGTTGGACTCGCAATGGAACTTTGGGAGAAATATGCATATGAATTATTAATACTACTGAGCTGCACTGAACTCAATATCAATACTTCTGTGATTGCGCACTGAACTCAAGGATGGCGTAAATGTGCGTGTCACACACAAATATTCTTTCGACCTGATGGAATGGCAATATCAATATTTTGACAGTTCGACAGATTTTATAGTGACCGGGCATGTCGATTTCTGGTCTCAAAAGCCCAAAAGTCGTACTGGAAGGGTGAATACTAAAAAAAACGGCCAATATTTTCCATATCAGTCAGAATCAGGTTTTGTCGTTTTGAAACAGGTGCAATATCAAAAAAGGAGTCCGGGTGATATTTCAGATCAGATCTCCCTGAGCATATGTAACTCTCGAATAAGATCATTTCTAACTCTCGAATCGGATCATTGTTTCAGCTCCTTGGGTCGAGGCATTAGTATTTAGTTTTCTTAGAAAAACATAATAATCCATCACTCACAACTACAAGTCCCAAGTCACAACTACACACAATGAGTCTAAATATATATTAAATCGAAAGACTGAAGAGTCGAGGGACGGAGGATGGCAGTGTGGAACATGTATTTAGT
>LUCW03002488.1:0-10372 GCA_001586965.3 Sphaeroforma sirkka | reverse complement strand
ACCATACATTAAGACCAAAATTTGGCCATATTAATAAGACATTACATACCATACCTTGAGACAGCACACATAGCTACTGACAAAATTTACCATGTACAAGAAAGTACTTACTATACATTGAGACAGTACTACTAAGGCTACATTGAGACAAAAGTACTTACTATACATTAAGACAGCACCTCCTTACCATGGCTACTGAGACAGTACCAACTATTATACTCCCTTAAGACAAAGTACTTCAAGTAACACATTAATACAAAGTACTAACCATCTATACACTGAGGCAGCAATGTAAGATCAGTACTCTTGCTATATATAATAAAAACAGTACTTTACTATACATTAAGACAGCCATACATTGAGACAGTACCCATAATTTTAAGACAGTACTTGCTTTAAGACAGTGCTTGCACATTAAGACAGTACTTGAGTGCGTGGACTATAATTTATGACAGTACAGACATTAAGATAGTACTTACTATACATTAAGACAGTACTTACTTTACAGTACTAAAACAGTACCTACTTATTATACATTATTAAAGTATTTACCGTACATTAAGACAGTACTTACTGGACTGAGTACTTACAATACATGGTCGCTGCGTTGCTCAACCACCAACCAAATACTGGGTACTGAAAGGCCACTGACACGTCTTCAAGACAGTAACTTACTTGCTATTCAATAGGTCTGTGGCGTATGCACTCTGTACTTACTCTTGCATCAAAGCTTCGCGTGTACACACGCTATGGGATCAACATAAGTACCATCCCTTTCGGGTGGTGTGTGTGTCTTGATAGGAATCAGTTGCTCTAGTATGCCGTCTCAGTCTGTGGCTTGTGTTATTCATAGGCGTCAATGGCTGCTTTTCAGTCGAGTATCTGGTCAGTATCGTTTCTGTGTGCGGAGTTACCTTGGGATTACTGTTAAAATTTTAACCGCCATTAATTCATTAGCATTCCTTTTAAAATTTTAAACTCTACGACATTCAGTACCAGGTAAATTGGCTGTGTTCAAATATATCTACAGAGAGAGAGATACCAAGCTACTTGAGAGCCCATGGAATGTAAGTGTGCGGCACGAACCTCCTTCGTACTTGGGTCTATCCACATTCCTTAATTTTATTCAATACTACCATATTACTTTATATACCATTGCCTTAACATTGCAAGCTACTACACTGTTCGATTAGATGGCCTCTGCAATCCAACTACCGCGACTCGCGCGTCTAACCGGTTTCTCTTCGTTCGTGACCGGCATCGTCTCGAGCGCACGCTCTCAATCTCCAGCAACTCAAGGAACGCCTCTCTAGCCTCCGCGATCGGAGCCTCTGCATAGAATAGAGCTACACAGTCCGGGAAGGTCTTGTCATCTCCCTTGATCTTATCGCCCGCTTTGACGGTGCAGACAGTGTCGGTGACGTACTTGCCCTTTTGGCCTCTTCGTTCCACTCGGTGTCCTGCAAGATGCCGGTTTTGGCCGCGTTCACGCCGTAATCTAAAATGATCTTCTGGGGGGTGCCAGTGCGCTCGGGGTTGATAGGGATGTTGAGCATCGACATGAAGAAGTTCTGCATCATATCAACACCCTGCACGCCCAGATGGAACATGTGACTGTGATACAAAAGAAGAAAGAAGCGGCATGAGACTCTTTAATGTGTAGTACACTAGACGGGGACAGGTCTGGTGTTACTACTCAGCGAGAGAGTGCGGGAGGAGGCGAGGTGAGAATAACATGTGATGTGAGCAACATGTGTATACACAGTGGAAGTTGTTTATAGAAAAGGCGAAATAAAATAAAATATAATATAAAATAGAATGAAAAAAAGTGAGGGGAATGGGTGGCCCGAGAGGGTGGTGCAAATAGAAAGCACCAACGTTCTAACAAATTTACGCATTACTGACACATTTCAATTATCTTCAACTATTTATATATGAACAAGGATAAACATGCACAAAGGCAACCGCAGTGGAATTTAACAGACAAATTTTGACTATATTCACAGCATGCAATACACATCCAAACAGTTTGAGCACAGCCAAGCAAGTAACCAAGACATAACGCGGACTGACTACCGCACTGTGGTGATCTAAGCAAAGGCAACAATACGCGCCACTATATCTCAAGAACATTAATAGAAATAGATCGAGGTATCTATGGACGTATATACATAAAAATTCACACACACACACACATATATATATATATGAGGGATATGGAGATGCATAAATACATAGGGAAGTACAAATATATATATATAGGGATGTATATATACATATATATATATGTATATATAATAAACGTTTCTAAGATATATATGTGTAATACTAAATAAAAAACATGTATACCTATATATATATGTATATATATGCGTTATATATATATATATATATACGCGTTATATATATATATATATATATATATGCGATATATAAATATATATATATGTTCTATTCTATATATATGCGTTATATATATATATATATATACATATATATATATATATATATACGCGATATATATATATATATATGCATTATATATATATATATATACATATATATATATATATATATATAACTATACTCATGCCAGGGAGCAACTAAACATAACTCACTCTAACAATGCAACTTACTCAGATCCACCACCCACGCGAGGGTTATTCTCAATCAGCTGGGCTCCATCGGACGTGTACATGCACTCAATGTGGAAGGCACCCCGGTTAAATCCCATCGCCTTCGCACAGTTGATTGAAAACTCTATAAGCTCCTCCTGGATCTTTTCAGGCACTAGAGACGGGTAGTTGCTACCAGTCTCCAAATAGTATGTGTGCGAGGGATTCCAGTTGTCACACACACCCGAGTACACAGCCTCGCCATCAAACATAAGCAAATCCACATCAAACTCGAAAATCGGAAGCCCGAAGTCAACCGGCACCAAATACTGCTCGGCCATGAGGGGGGCACCGGCCTTATTTCCCATTCCCGGGTTGAACTGCAATGTAGGGTTGGCAGCCAGATCCGCGAACGAGCGCTCACATATGTTCTTAAATTCCTCCATGTTATCTGCCTTGTACACACCTCCAGACCCGGCACCACTGGTAGGTTTGATGATCAATGGGAAGCCGACCTTCTCCCCCACCGATTCGATATCGGCAGGTGTTGCGATAGGCGCTGAACGGGGTGTGGGAAGCCCGGCACGTGCCAGAGCTTTGCGCGACTCTAGCTTGGACCGTGCAATTCTGTAGGCGTCTGCGGGGTTACAGGGGATATTCAATAGCTCAGCCACTTCACCCACCAAGGGCTGCATGTTCTCTAAGTGAGAGAAGACACCGTCATATGTGATTCCACTCTTCTTGACTGCCTCGACAATGGTCTCGCCGCTGGTGAAGTCGGCTGGCAAGTAGTTATGGGCCAGTTCGTATTGGCGGTAGACACCCTCAAGATGATCACCATTTTCGTCCGTCACGTATGTGAGGATGACACCGTTGTCCTTGGCCCAGTTGAGATAAGCCCTAGATGGATAGTAGAATCGGTTTTAGTCACAAGTAAAGGCTCGAACATCAACATCGAACATGAAAAATCAGTCCTGTTTCGCGATAAAATAATACAGACCTTCCCATTTGATGATGCAGATGTTTATAGACGCGCTACTATCAAGACAATTCTGGTGGACCTCACACAATAAAATGGCAATACAGACTACAATACCGCTACCGTCCAAATACAAAGAGTCAGTCTACAACTATGCAATAATGAATGTCAAGCAGGATCAAAATACGTCTGTATAATTCTTCAAACATGCACTCTTTCAATACATCCTTGGTGGTCAGTCCACACCATGCATCTGATCACCATAACACTGCAATTATAACTGTCCATACTTGGTCATGGGTCCAACGTCGGGGGCGTCTTCAGTGAGCATCTTCGAGGCAGAGAGCAGCAGCATGTTCTTGCCCTTCATCGCAGCCAGGCGAGCGGCCGTTGCCTCAGGGGATCGATCTTTTAGACTAACCATATTGTGCTTTTAATTGTGAAGGGTGATGAAAAGTTGATGTACTGGAGTCTGGAGAACGTTCGCAATCCACTTTTGTATTGTGGTGCATAATACAATGCTGCTGCATATAAAATATCATAAAATATGTAAATAAATATCATATGTGATTGTTGTTTGTTTCTTCTCCCTTTGGGGAGGATGAAGCCTGAATTTAGCTTATTGGTCTTGCTCTCTGTCCTTTTTTGGAATATGTAAGAGTTGTTATTTTCTTTACAGCGAACATCGTAACTTATTATTTTAATAAAATCGAGTAATAAATACACATACAAATTTACAATATTAATTGAACGTGCAATGAACGCATAGACGGCACAACACGTCATTATACTCAGCACGTTGATACGGCAATAAAAAAAAAATCAGATTGCATTTACAACATACATGTGAAGTTATACCCTGCACCGACCTTAGGCTACTAGACTGGTTTTAGGAATGGTTATACCACTTTCTTGTGGATTTATTTGTCAGTTCACTGGGTTGTTTAGGAGAACGATTACGCTGTAGCTTGCGTAGTTTGTGAGAACGAATACGCTGTAGCTTGCGTAGTTTGTGAGAACGAATACGCTGTAGCTTGCGTAGTTTGTGAGAACGAATACGCTGTAGCTTGCGTAGTTTTTGAGAGCGAAAAGGCTGTAGCTTGGTGTTGTTTGTGAGATCGAACACGTCTCAGCTCGATACTAAACATAGTCACTGGTATATTTTTCCTTGAATACATGATTGAACTTGACACCATGTTGTTAGAGAGAGAAAGAAAAATAGCTACTATTAATACCTTCGTAAACTAGGTATCTGATGCACTATAGCAACCGGCGGTAGACTGTCTGATCGCCAGGTACATGAAACATCCTTCACAAACAGGCAATCTAAAAAAGGTATTGGAACTACCGCATCATCAATTCAAGACCTGTCGCGCTATCAAATAATTGCAAGACCTTTTGTGCACAGTTGAAGATTTCAGGCTCGCACAAAGAAAAAAAAAAAGTTGTATCAAGACTGGGCTACTCAGCTTACTCTCAATGACGAAGAGCCCTCAAGGTTCAAGTACATTTCATAAAAGGTTGGGGAGCATCAAAAGGATATGCTTTCGTAAATAGTTTTTATTCTTCGCCAGAAGACCAAGAGTTAAGTATGTTTTGTTTGTCTGCATCCTGCTCTGGTGTCGTTTATTAAATCTTCGACATTCTCTACTTGGGCAGAATCTTTCTCTTTTTCTAAGACAATGAAGTCAAGGAAGTCTGCAGTTATGGTGCAATTGTGGCAGTAGTAGTTTTGATTGTCCCATCGATAGGATAGTTCTGCTCCTGGCTTTTCCCGTTGCGTGGGTATAGGGTAGGACAGATACGGCCAGGTAGCCTATTGTGACAGGCTGCTGGTCGACTATACCTGTATTTGATGTTACATCTTGCTCGTTTACGTGTAGTGCGGGCTCACTATTCGTATACAAAAATGTCTCATGCTCATACTGTTTGAGCGTGTTCTATCTACCTTTTAGTGGCGACTTGTGAGCGCGACTCGTCTATATGGCACTGGTCTCAATAACAGCAGACTAAGCAATAGCCATGAAGACTTCTTGGGACGTGCAGAGGAGGAAAACGTATTCATAGTAGACTCGCTATATGTCTGATGAATGTTTCGTTCTTTGCGCCGGAAACAATATGATGTGGTACGTATGTAATTCGACTGTACACTTGCCGGTGATGTTGATCCGGTCCTGTTAAGAACTCTACAATATGGAGGAAACAAACGGATCTGACAGCTTGGTGGGCGACAACAACAACCCGTCGTTCATACAGAACGTTGCCCACTCTAGACCAAGTGAGCTCCGCGCAAGAATAATATCGCTGCTGAACCCTTGCATAGCCGCTACTGCGAAGATAGAATTGAGCATGAATCCGCGCCAAGTTTCCATCTCTCCTGTGAAAGGGGCCGCGGCTATCCAGCAAATCGTGTACAGCAAGTCCTCGTTGGGATTTACCCTGTACTCGATTGTAAGTGCTGCTAACAACTCGTAGTCTGCTGTATTCGCCAGCTTTTCAAACCCCGGTAGTGATTTACATAACGCAATGACAGGTATATCCTCCAGCCGCGAGAAAAAAACAAGCAGCCAGATATTGTGTGTACGAAAGTTCACCTTCGATGATTGTATCGATCTGTAGTGCTTCAAAAATTGCTTGAGTACTTTCGTATCCCTTGACACCAGAAAATAAGGAACATTCTCGAAGGATATCATGGTTTTGCTTGATGGTGTTGTCCTGGAGTATCTTAGGGTGCAAACGAACCAATGCTATAAACATGTCTGCAGCCCTCGTAGCGAAAGTGACTTGAAGAAGTTCATTGTCTACATTAAGACGGTCCGTGATCTGTTCCAAAAGAAAATCATCCGGGCAAATATTGTCTGCGCACATTCTGTCGAAGACTACCTTCGCACCGATTATATCAATCATAGTCGACGAGGATAAGGAACCAATATCGCCTGAAGTGCTAAAGCTCATTGTAGTTGGAAAAGTATAGGCCAAAGATCAAGTGGTATTTACATTTGCAGCAAGCATACAGCAAGCAACCCCTTTTATAAAGGCATCGGGATATTAATTCTGTAGTCTATCGGCGTGAGAGACAGTCAGACAACGTGAAACATTCTACTAGCATCCGCCACAATTTCGCCACAATTTGTACAATTTTAACCCGGAAAGATCAACCTCCAAGGTTATAAAACGAGATTTGGGCTGCAGATCTGCTTGTGACAGCTTTTAGCTTTGCCAATTGCCGCCCCAGACTCACAAAGACCAGACTCCCGACTCCAGAGTCCAGACTGGGGGGGAATCGAGAGTCCAGTCACATCGAGAGTCCAGACACTCCAGACGCCGCAAGTGCAGATTGCACTTTAAAAACAGTGTCTTTAGTCATGACTTATCCCCAGGCCCCAGCAGTCGCCACTCGCCCCTCGCCAGTGTGGCTGCTCTCTCTCTCTCTCTGGGGAGGGAGCAGTCAGGCGTTCAGACGGTCAGCCGTGCGCCCGTGAATGCACATTATTTATAAATAAAAGTGCCAATTGATACCACCAGTCCACCAGCCAGTCAATCTCCTTTTTATGACAGACTGCCAGACTGTCAGTACAACTTGTATGGCGTACAGGCCCTTCGCACTTGGCCTTGGGTGGCTAACTACTTAGGCCTTCCTCATTGGGCCTTGTGCCTTGGGCTTTTGTCATTCTGGTTGAACAGTTGCGCCTTTAGAAATATTTATCAGTTGGGACTTGGGAGTTGGGAGTCTTCCATTCTTGAGACTCGGGCACTCGGGCCTTGGGCCCTTGGCCCTCTTGGGGCCTTAGGGCTTGGGGACAGGGTATATAGTATTTACTTTTCAGATTATTATTTTTAACAAAATGAAAAAACACAAAATCTGACAATATGTACTGGTAACAATCGTGAATCTATTCATTTACAAAAGTGAGTTCAGGGATGTGAATTGTATTTTTTTAAATAGGTGCTTTCAAAAAACAAGGAGCTATTCTGACTTCAATCCTGATCTGAAATCGGAGTCCAGACTCCAGAGGACCAGAGTCCAGTAAGTCCACTCTCTCTCTCTAGCTAGTAGAGCTACTATCTGACTCTTCCTCTCTCTCACAGACTGAGTCCTCAGTCCTCAGTCTGTAAATCTCCTCAGACTTGAGACTCCTCAGTCACAGTGGTCAGACCTCGCAGTCTCGCACTCGCGGCGACGCGCCTCAGTCACTTCTGAGTCCTGACTCTGGTCTCAGACTCTCAGAGTCTGTCCTCTCGAAAGAGTGTAGTACTCTCCACTCTCTGGACACACTCTACTCTCTAGACTCTAAGAGAGTAGTGAGAGAGATCAGAGAATCCGCAGCGGCGCAGAGTCGCAGATCCCTCTAGTTATCTGGCCAGGCACCCGACAACGACGACACCCACCTGCCAGCATGTCGGCCGACACGTCGTACATGTCGTTTGGTTGTATGTCGTCCCGACACGTCGCCGACATCGCCGACATGTCAGCACTGACATGTTGGTGTCAGTCCTACCATAATAGTCTGGGTGCAGTAGGTCAGGTCAGTAGGACCACCAGTATTTTTCTCAATGTACTGATTAATTTTTTTCTGACTTTATTATATTCATAACGGTCACTTTGGAGTACTTTCTTGCCCTGCTCCTTGCAGAAGTATGTTTGGGATGGGCGCATTATGTAGGCGTTTGTTGTGTATTGTGTAATCTTGGACTGTTGTTTGTCGACGACGCACCACCATGATTAAATACTTTTTACAGATGCTAACACAACTCGTTTCAAACAAACAATAAACTTGACAATTGATAACCGTTTCACGAACCACTTCACTCATACTATCATTATACCTATAGCTTCAAAGCTTAAGGTTTCAATTTTTATGAACAAGTATAAAAGTCGCGCAAAAAGCTGCTACAATACGACATATTTACAAATTTAGTTTGCACATCAAATTTTAAAAAACCACATAATATGATAATTGTTACTGTGCATGCATCAATGTTGCACTTTGGCTGTCGGATTGTGTATTTACTATTTCTACTTTTGTTATTGTCGTATGACAAATGTCCTGGATATTTGAATATTTCATATTTGCAAATTCTTGAGGTGCATTTCGTTTTATTTTCAGGTGCAATTGATAATTTGTGGTCACGAAACTCATTGATGTGAAGGTTTTACTACAATTTCATTGGCTGAGATCAATTTTTGAATGAAAAACCATATGTCGGCAAAATTGGTACAGACGACACTGTACAACGACGACATCCCCCTGCCAGCATGTCGGCCGACACGTCGTACATGTCGTTTAGGGAAATGTCGGTGTCGTCTACCAACCCAGCCAGTTATCCGATTATTCACACGCCTAATTCTGTTCAGTGATTCCTAGTTTCCTACGGCTATGGTACAGTTGCCTTTTAAAAAAAGATAGTCGGCCAGATGTTTTTTTTTTCACCGAAAAAAAGTGATTTCTCAAAATCGGGTTACATTTGGGTTTAGGCTGGTTGAGAGGAAGCCAAAAATGCCATAAAAATTTTCGGCCATTTTTGAAGTGGCCAATATATGGACCTGGGGTGGCCAATGTATGGACCTGGGGTGGCCAACATTGATACTGCCCATGCCCACATGTCTCAGAACTGATTACTGTATGTCTTTTGATAGTAGAAGCCTATCCTACAGAAAAGATAACATGTTACAATGCGAGATCTGTCCATACAGAATGGATGATGTTTAATTAAAGCTGTCTCCGGGTTATAGTAAAAAATAAAACAGCACATGAACTTCTGCTGGCTCATTTCTTATTAGCCATCTCGGCGGGTGACTATTTCATATATATTTTCAGGTACACGCCGATGAGAAGTATATTTCTTTTTCGCAAACGCTGCAAGTTTCAGAGTAAGACTCTTATCATAGCAATCGAGGTAACGATAGGCACATCTCACAAAGCATCTAGTAGTATCCAGTTTAACATTGTTCAGAGCTTCGATGACATGTTTTTGAAGGCGTGCTCACGTATCATCGTTTATTTCTCGCACCTCAAACTTGACTCGGCCCCAAGATCGCTCGATGGGGTTGGACTCGCAATGGAACTTTGGGAGAAATATGCATATGAATTATTAATACTACTGAGCTGCACTGAACTCAATATCAATACTTCTGTGATTGCGCACTGAACTCAAGGATGGCGTAAATGTGCGTGTCACACACAAATATTCTTTTCGACCTGATGGAATGGCAATATCAATATTTTGACAGTTCGACAGATTTTATAGGTGACCGGGCATGTCGATTTCTGGTCTCAAAAGCCCAAAAGTCGTACTGGAAGGGTGAATACTAAAAAAACGGCCAATATTTTCCATATCAGTCAGAATCAGGTTTTGTCGTTTTGAAACAGGTGCAATATCAAAAAGGAGTCCGGGTGATATTTCAGATCAGATCTCCCTGAGCATATGTAACTCTCGAATAAGATCATTTCTAACTCTCGAATCGGATCATTGTTTCGTGCTCCTTGGGTCGAGGCATTAGTATTTAGTTTTCTTAGAAAAACATAATAATCCATCACTCACAACTACAAGTCCCAAGTCACAACTACACAATGAGTCTAAATATATATTAAATCGAAAGACTGAAGAGTCGAGGGACGGAGGATGGCAGTGTGGAACATGTATTTAGTTGCTGACTAGTTTACACTTTACAGGTGACTTGGAAGTTGGCGAGGTGAGACCGTGAGAGTAGGGGATTTTTTTTTCCGGTTTTGTATATGTGGATGTAGTGGACACTAGTAGACTGCACAGTGTACAC
>LUCW03002487.1:0-25024 GCA_001586965.3 Sphaeroforma sirkka | reverse complement strand
ATCTGCGTAGTACTTAGATTGTAGATTGCCGTGGCTTCACTTTGCATAATTTGTGTTGTGATCCAAATTTCACTGGAGCATAGATTCAAAACTAACTATATTGAACTTTTAACATACAGACACCTATCTAAGATCCTTAAAACATCAAGTGGAAGGGGCACTCGATATTATTCCCAATGCTGAGAAATCCGTTACGACCGTGACCACAATTCTATGCATAAACACACATCGTGGACAAAACCTTTCAACTAAACAACTTTTCTTTTAGTGATGAACTTGACGTGGCATGACCTCTAGAAGTCTTTGGCTTTTGCCCGAATTGCATCATAAAAGATAAGGGCTTTGCACATACTCTATATCAAATAGGGCCATGGTATAGTCCGCAAGATTTGGACCGTCCGCGCCCTGGCTGCCATATAGCTGCGACAACCGTTGATGTGTATCCGACATACTGTGAACTCATGCACCTTTGTGTACTCTCGATCTCAGCCGATACATACCGCTGCTACGTACCACAGTTGACTATTTACGGTTTGTTTAGTACACACTAAATAAAAGATTTGGGACAAATATGAATCAATATAAATATGTGGCGTACATATATAAATAGATATAAAAATATAGAAAAGCAAAATGTACTCCACAAATACACATAAAAATATGACAATACTTGCTATTTTTTATAGAAATGTATCTTCACCAGGTCACAGCATGTATATTCACACCACATTGATCATAAATTCTCATCCCAGATTTTGAATGAACTGAATACATACATTCAAGACTGATGCCGCAAAGTGGTAAGTTGTCCTCAGGATTCTCCGATATGTGGATGATTACCAAAAGCTCGTTGCACGTCAGTGCGGATATGGGACAAACGGACGCCACATATCTATACCCAAAAAAACACCTGAGTGTGGCCATGTCCACTGAGCAGCCAAACTAATAGGCGCTTATACAATATACATGCGTACTATCAATCTTACCTGTTAGGTAAGGCGTGTATGCATATTTTTAAAATTAGTGCTCAAAGTATAACTATGTAGCTAATAAAATCACATTTATTGTGCTACATGCGAGCTGTCAAATTTTCAACATATATAAAGCTTACTGATCAGGTACAATGCTAATCTCGCACACCTCCTGAACCTCATCGTAAAATTCCTTAGTTTTGCCATCAGCATTGTCTAATCTATCGCTGCACTCAGCTGTATCCTCGACCCTGGCATCGAAAGCGGCGTAACAGGCCTTCTTTTCTTTCTCATTACATACAAAGATCGTGATCTCTTCGCCTTCATCATCACTGAAGAGAGCGGTGACACGGCAGAATTGGTCTGCTGCATTCTGACCCCTAGTGTCGCCGTATCCTTCACATTCATTAATACAACTCTCCTGAGCCTGCATGTACATGTCGCTTACTGCATCCAGATACGCCTCATACTGACATACTGGTTTAGTAGGTGCAGCTTTGCTCACATCGGCGAAAGCCATATCGATATCGTGACATCTGTCACCACCCTGCCTGCGGGCTTGCGTCCAAGCATCTTCACCCAGTGCTTTTCCTTCGTCTGCACACTTAGGATCTGGTTTGGGTTTTGGTGACGGCGAATTGGTCGGCTGATCTGGGCCAATTGTTATACTGCACCCGGCCTTCAGTTGCTGATAGTATTCATCATTCTTGCTGTCATAGTAATTACTCTGGCAGTTTTCGAGGGCGTAGCCCTCAAGCTCAAACTCGCAAGCATTTTGTTCTTCCTGGTTACAAATTGTAATCACAAGTGACTCGCCTTCATCATCAGCAAATAAGTCAGCGAGAGAACAAAATTGTTTGCCCAGGCGCACACCATATTCTTTACCGTGTCCTTGACATTCTACAACACAGGAATCAAACTTATTGGTGTACAAAGCTTGAATTTTCGCCACAAACGCTTCATTAATACACTTGGGGGTGGCCGGAGCTACTCCCAAACTTTGAGTCAGAATCTGATCAGCTTTTGCGCAGTCAGATCCAATATTAGACACGGTATTCTCCCAGTGCTCTTGCGCTATGGCTTCACCCCGACTTTGGCATGTAGTTCCGCCGCATGTCTCTCCGGCCGTGGTAAAACTGAGATAAAGTTGATCCTGAAACCCCATCTGCAGACAGGGGGGTTCAGTAGGTCCGCTCTCTGACGTGATCTGCATGACAGCGTCAATCTTATCACAGCCAGCGAACTTGAAAGACGCATCCCATTGCAATTTCGCTTGTTCCATACCTGCCTTGTAAGTGTCTACGTTTGAACAACCTCCAGGAGTCTCTGGACATTCTTCTCGTGCCCCAGTCTTCGACTGGGCAAGTCCTGCTGCGAACCCCTCCACTTGACACGGTGGTGCTGATTTTCCTGGTCCTGCTGCCTTTACCTGATCGTACATATCTTGCACCGCTGAACACCTGTTGTTCAAGTACGACCATGCTGCATCGAATTGCAGTTGTCCTTGTTCGGATCCTGCGTCGTAACTTTTTTTATCGGGTCCATCCACACATTCCAAAGCCACTACAGATGTTGCCAATGCGGATACGACAATACACTTATTAAAATGCAACATGTTCTCCCAGATCTATACTCTTTATCTGAACACTGATTGATATGTATATATTGATAAGGCTGTTGAGAAGAAATACTTTTGTATTATCCTGTGTTAGTTAATTTTTGCTGATTGTTGTCCACAAAGTGTGCGCTATTTATATAGGTCCCACTGTTGAACATAGAACTTGAGGATGCCTGTTTTGGGTTTCCATCTCGTAATAACGAGTGTTAAATAAATATCTGCAATTATTCTAACGAACCACACTCCACACTCCACAGTCCATGGTCCACAGTCCACAGTACACACTCCACACCCTTCCATCCCCTGATCTATTTTATATTACGTATGTAAATACATTCCACCACTCACCAGAATCCAGAGTCCAAACTCCAAAGTCTCCAAAGTGAAAAGTCCAAACCTCTAGAGCCCAGAGGGCACCGGCAGAGGCTCAGGCACGGAGTCATATTTTAAAACCAAAATAAACTTTTGTTTTGTAAAAACTAGAAACTAAAAACTAAAAATAAATAACAAAAAGGAGCCTGGTCACTGGTCAGTTGTGAGTTATCAACTTCTGTACCCAGCCCCAGGTGCCCGCCTCCCAGGACCCACCCAGGAGGCCAGGAGTCCACTGTCCAAGGACCAGCACTTTAGCGTATGACGTATTTATGTAGCTGTATTTACTATTTAGTATTGGGTCAGCGGCCTGCCTGCCTGCCTGCCAGCCATCAGCCCACCTGCCTGCCAAACACAAATCCTGCTCGCTACTCTCTAGAGTAGTAGAGAGAGCAGAGTGCAGAGTGAAGACTGCAGAGTGCAGACTACTATAGTGGTAAGTGGAGTCAGTGGACCACATCTGACGGTTCTGACCAGAGTCCAGTTCACACTCCATTGACTCCACACTCCACAGTCATACCCTGTCCCAATTCCCAAATCTTAACTCAGTCTCAAGTGTTACGTCATACTTTGAGAGTTGATATTAGCTGAATATGCAGTTATGTACTAATGTAAATGAATTCTATTTTTGTTATTTACATATGGATATGTATTTGTGATAAATCGTAAATTAGACAGAGACTGTAATCCAACGGGTAATTTAGTTTTCAGTTAAAAAATATGTAATGGGCTCTTTTTTTCAACTTTTGGTTAGAGTTGAGGCTTGTGCGACTGCAAGACTCGTGTGGGTTGACGACTGTGAGTGGTGGGCTGGTGAAGCTGTAGTGTTAAAATAGCAGATACAGCCCCGCTTCCCACAGGTTGGATACCACCTGCCTGTCTACAACTTATATCACAGTGCATACATGTATTCGAATACACATAGCCACACGTTCTCTATAAACTACACTTGACACTACACACACACACTCACTCATTCACTCACTCACTCATTCACTCACTCACACACATACACTTACACTCACACTCAAAGTTGTTGCCGTTGATTGCTGTTATGATCATCTTCTCTAGTCTTGTGAGTGAGTATTGAGTGTTGATCAAAGTGTCGAACTCCGACATATACAACTATATATGCATTATCAAGATGTTTGTGATGTTTTTTTTCTAGTTTATTTTCTTTTGTATACAAAATAATGGAAATATTCGTTTCCATCTTCTTGGCCTACTATAGACATTTGACAATTAGCCATGTTCCGTGTTCGAAAGCCCATGGATAGGTGGAGTGGTGCGGTGAGGGTTATTGTTGGCTCTGGTCCCTGGTGGGTCCCTGGGCCCCAGCCTCTCTAGAGAGAGACCTCTCTAGACGGTCAGACCACCCAGACCCCAGTGGCCAGTGCTGAGAACTGAGAGCCTGCTGATTGCTGACTCGCTGAGTGCTGTATGGGGCCTGGCCATTGGGTCTGAGTCTCTGTGAAGTGTTGTAATTACTTACAGTATACACTGTACTGAATACTACTGATATGTAAATAGATTGAATTTCTGTCTGACTGTCATGGGACTCATGGCGTTCCGAAATTTCTGAGTACATGCTACTCAGCATCCAGTAGTCAGTACTGTCAGTAGTCAGCACTGTCACTCTGTCAGACAGTCAGACTGCAGACAGTCATAAGTGATAAGTGTCAGTGTCCGGGCTCAAGCTGAGCAATGTAAATTAGGTTCTGAATTATAACTGGTGGATAAAAGTAACTAATGACTCATCCATAACTCGTACAGGTCATGACTGCCATTGGTGATTAGTGCATAAGGGCTCAGTCGCTCAGATGGGTCAGAGCAATTTTTAAAAAATCAATAAAAAATCAAACCAACCTAAGTTGTTTTGTTTTATTTGTGTACTTTTTTAAACAAAAACTCAAAAGAAAGACAAAAACATTCAAATACATAGCGTCATACATAGCCTCATATATTTACAAAATTTAAAAAGTAGAAGCATAAACATGGTGATGCCTGATGACTGATAAATTAGGAATGCCATACCCAAGATCGGGTTGAGTGTATTTCATATTTGGCATGATGAAAGGTTTTTAAAAAACGAGGACCTGAGGCGGTCATTGTTTTCCACATGTTTATTGTAATTCGGGTTTATACTTAAAATCTGGTTGAGGGTATTCCATATTTGGCCTGAAAGGTTTTAAAAAAGGACCTGAGGCGGTCATTGTTTTCCACATGTTTATTGTTTATAATGTTTTGAATGGAAAAGTTTATAGTTTTTATCACATATCACTTGGCGCATCCTCCTCTGCATCAGGTACAAAAGCTTCATGTGTGACAGGTCGAGCTCAATTGCAGAGTGTGTCCCTTGTCTCCAGATACTTAGCACACTGATGGCATATGCAATAAGTCAATAACACTGCGAAAACTTATGTATACGAACATGGTCAATACTACTTGGATGAGTGGCACAAACATATAAACGCCTACATAGGCATGAGGGAATAACGATTTAAAACCTCTTCGCAGTGTCTCCAATTATAACACTCCATCCACCTGTTACACCTATGACTTAGTTTAACATTGATTTCGTCTATGTCAGGTGTATCCATCACTGGTGGCAAACTAAACTACAGCGGCACTCTCTCACGGCCCCGAGTTCGTATTAAAAAATATTTTAAGCATACATGGTACGATTGTTTTGCAGTTAGGTTTATCCCTTGAAATACTGGTATCAAAGTCAAACTAAAACACAAAATAGTATTTAATTAAAAATAGAATCTTTAGCTTGTTTGACTCTCTTGCTTTTAATTTTAATAGGTGGTTCTTGTTTTTAATTTAAATAGGAGGCACACTGCTGTATAGATTCTCCAAAAAAGGAAGTTTGTTTTCTATTTTTTTACCACAAATAAGTCACTGCATATAAAGCCGTGATGAAATATACGTGGGCTAGTCACTGGTGACTGGTGCCTGGTGGCTAGAGTGTCTTTTAAAACCAGTGAAAACTGAAAACTCAAAAACTCGAAAACTCAAAACTAAAATAGAACCGTGGAACAGAAAAGTTTTATTTATTTATTTTTACAACAAAACAAAATATATGAAAACAACGCCCAGATTGTGCTTTTGTTGCCTTTTTAATATTTATATGCACCACATAATAGCATAGCCCTCTGGTTCTACTTTCAAGAGGCTATGCGTATTAAAAAATAGTCATGTGTTCGCTGTCTTCGCTTTATCAATTATAAATATTTGTATACATACGCGCAATATGAACAGATAAACAGTGCAACCATCGTTAAAATTGCGAACTTGTTATTTTAAGCATTGTAGACACCAAAAATGAGATACTTTCAGGGTATTCCGTTAGTGTTGGCGCTAGCTACAACAGCATTGGCGGCATGTACGAGTGGAGTTGATGAAGATACTTACGATGCAGGCTTTGATCAAGCACAGTTGCAGTATGATGCGGCATGGTCTTTTGTGAACTATATGTGTTCATCACGACAGGACATATACGATCAGGTTTTAAAAGCGGGTCCTGGAGAATCGGCACCAGAGTGTCAAGTAGAAGGCTTCGCCGCAGGGCTTGATGCGTCTGTGGCGGCCGCAGAAAAAGATTGTCCCGTGCTACCCGACGGTTGTTCAAGCGAATCCACTTACAATGCAGGCGCAAACCAAGCAGAAGTGCAGTTTGGCGCATCCTTCAAATACGCTGGATGTGAAAATATAGACAATGTAATGCAAATCACGTCAGAAAGCGGGCCTATTGAACCTCCATGTCTTCAGATGGGATTCCAGGATCAATTATGGCTGAGTTATACTGAGGCCGGCGAAGAGTGCGGCGGTACCACGTGCGAAAGTCGGGCCGAGAAACTAGCGGAAGACCATTGGGATGAAACTGTTGATATGATCGGGTCGGAGTGTTCTAGTGCTGACCAGGTTCTAACACAGTGCCTGGGGGCAGCCCCAGCCACACCACAGTGCACCTATGATGCGTATGTGGCCAAAGTACAATCTCTGTACGAGGATAGATTTGACGACTGCATAGAGGAATGTCAGGGCAACGGTCAGGAGTACGGCGAGCGTTTAGGTGGTCAGTTCTGTTCCTTGACCGTTCTATTTTCTTTTGATGAAGGCGAATCATTCATAGTGACTATTTGTAATCAAGAAGAGCAAAAGGCGTGCGAAGCTGAGTTAGAGTCCTACGTCTTAGATAATTGCAAGGATGATTACGAGAACAGCAAGAATGACGAATATTACGAGGAATTAACGGCCGGATGCAGTATCACCATAGGTCCGGATCAGCCGACGAGTACATCCACACCAACACCCAAGCCAGATCCTGATTGTGCGGCGAAAGGGAAGGCGCTCGGTGAAGATGCATGGACACAGGCCCGCAGACAGGTTGGTGACACGTGCCATGACATTGATATGGCTTTCGCTGAAGTGAATCAAAATGCGCCTACTACACCAGCGTGTGTTTATGAGGCGTACTTGGACGCTGTAAGCGATATGTATGTGAAAGCTCAGGAGAGTTGTGTCAACGAATGTGCAGGATACGGCGAAACCAGAGGTCAGAACGCGGCTGACCAGTTTTGCCGTGTTGCGGCTCTCTTCAGTGATGATCAAAGCGATGAGGGTATCACCATCTACGTGTGTAATGAGATAGAAAAGAAGGCGTGCTATGACGCATTCGATACAAGGATCGAGGAGACTGATGGCTGTAGTGAAAGAGTGGATAATGCAGACGAGAGTACTGAAGATTTCTATAATGAGGTCCAGGAAGTTTGCGAAGTTACCATTGGGCCTGACCAGTAGATTTATGAGTTCGTAAGATATGTGCAAGCATGTTTTAGATGATAAAGTATAGCGCAGAATAGGATTAGGCCTAATGGAACTATCAGATTTTTTCAGCCTACAACCACACAACACGCATGAGAGAATGAAAACAATCGGCTGACTGATAGTACTGAATCATCCACGCCAGCGTCAATAGTAGAACTTTAGTGTAGAATAATCGAGAGCGCAGTGTATAAAAAAATTTATTTCGTGTAGGCATCAGACTTCGTGAAGCTAGAGCCCTCCATAGTTCTGGGAGTACAGTGTAGCCGGTCTCGGATACAAATATGTCATGGTATAGTGTTGTGCTAATGAATCGAACGCAGTCGCCGAAATTTTTTGTTGCTAACTGCATCTTGCAATATCTCACAAAAAGGAACAATGTATACCTTAAAATACGTCTCCGCATTGAACCGCTCAGAAACAAGCGCTAAACAATGTTCGGTCCGCTCATAGATGGTCGTCGATATACACGACTTTTGCACGCTGTCGAATGTACGAACATATGATCTATCTCAACTAAGCTATGGGTGGTATGTGTGCGTGAACAAGCAATTACCAGGCACAGAGAA
The DNA here is from genome assembly GCA_001586965.3 of Sphaeroforma sirkka. Classification (NCBI taxonomy): domain Eukaryota; class Ichthyosporea; order Ichthyophonida; genus Sphaeroforma; species Sphaeroforma sirkka. Next base: position 16,664 of record LUCW03002487.1, on the reverse strand, counting down.
AGTCAGGAGACCGAAAAATCTCGACCGCGCGTTGCTAAATCAACACACGCAGAACACATGCGCCATTGAAATCGCACCTTTGAAATAAACTTCGCGTGGAGGTACTTCCAAGTGTTTGCAACACTGACACGAAATCCAAGTAACCCACTGGGCGGATATCTCTGCAACGTGTGGACGAGCCACTCAATTTTCGATCCTTTGTCATATGCGGCAGAGCAGTATGCAGTTTGGTGTGAAATTTAGGCATGGCGCGAATAGCTACCAGTAGGAGAGCTCACAAGCAGGGAAAGCAAACTGTAACCGGTGGCTGTAAACCAGCGGAAGCATACCTTTTTAACGCGATTCAGGAGTGTAAAAAAATATCTCTAATCTTCTTCTGAACCCATATCCATTCACAATAAGACATTCTCTCTAGTAACTATTCTAGTAGAAATCTCTCAGGTATTGTGCAAAACACAATTCTCCGTCGTCCCACGTCGTGAGCGGAGCTGTGTTTCACAGAAAACCTGGGTGACGCCAGGAGGCCATGTTCAGTGTTGACATCCGTCAGGCGTCAGCCGGTAATAGGCAATAATATCGCCTATCTACAATGTCCACAGTCCGAGTTTCCGACTATGTTCATTGACGTTGGTTACAAATTCAACAACGTATTTGATATATATATGGAGTCAAAACGTATGCAGCCAGACACTTTTAGAAAAATTAGATAGTGTACCGGAAAAGCCGCCACTTTTTTTTAAATTTTATTCATATAATTGAAGGTCTCGTTATATATACCTATGTTTGTCAACAAGAGATCGCTGCCATTCCGTACCATTCCGCAGGTTGGTCGCAGAGTGTGTAGAGCTATGAGCGGGGTTAAAGAAACACGCGAGGAGAAGGACTCCATGGGCACCATCAAGGTATAGTCAGTTGACGCCCTGTGTACTATTCTACCGACGTATCTATACAATATTCGTATATATATACATATCTACTTTTTGCGCAGCCACCGTCAAATCATGTACGAGTATGTAGGCGTGAATAAGAATGTACAGGTATTCTTATTCGACGAATACGCGCACTCTCGTTTCAGTAATAGAGGTGATGAGCTTCTTAGTCTCTGTGCGTATGGACCGTCACGACACATAGGTCACACACTCGACATCTAACACAGTGCAGCATATTTCTACCGCTCATAGCGGTAAGTCTCTGCACTTCATTAATATTACCTTTAATCGAAGTATACATGGGCACTGCTTTTCCGAAACCAACTAAGGCTAGGATGCTTCAATAAACAATGACCATAGAATTCCTACCAGTTGTTTCTCATAGACCCAGCAGCTGCCTCAACGCAATGCACGTTGATTTTGTCACGTTACTATACGTCTGTATTACCACGATGGAAAACAGCAGCATGGTTATGATATCGGGTTTTTGGTGTTTTTGCACGCCATTAAGTTCTTCGAATGAATTGAATTCAAATGCTTAGACCGTTCATGATGTGCAAGGCAGGGACGAATACCACTCAATCAATATAGGCCTGTTCTGCTAGTTTAGCTTCATAGTGGGCATTATGAATACAAGAACTTTTAGTTGTACTATTGGCAAACAGGGTATATAGGAACGCCTGATTGTCTATGCGACAATAGGCATATACGTGCATTACACCTCTACTCCACACTACTGAATATATAAGTGCAAGTCAAAGTAGATTCAGCTGCAACGTCTCCCAAATTTATCGATCAGCCACTCTGGAGTTTTCTTAAAGTCGGTCTGCTATGACCCTTATTGCTTAAGTGCCGTATCATAGAACCCAGAAGTTCTTGTATGCTATAAGATCTATGAGTGGGAATAAGTTCGGTACTGTCGTGACGTTGTAGAAAATGCAGCACGTATCTACTGTGTAGTTAGTAGTATAACTTTCGCTTCCGTATTGAAAGGACTCCTGCGTTATCCCTCCTCGTATATATATAGTAAAACCATTGCAATTGCTTTCTCGTCCCACACGTCTTCGCCACTATTCACACGCAGAGCCCTTCGCTTATCCTCATCCTCAGGTCCAAAGTGATAGATACTGGGGTGCCCAAACCCAGCGTTCGCTGCATCACTTCTCGATCGGCGGTCCAGGAGATCACTTCCCACGTCCTATGATCAAGGCGTTGGGGACACTCAAGAAGGCTGCCGCATTGACAAACCTTGACCTCAAGCAACTTCCGCACGAGAAGGTGTGCTTTGCTAATTACTTAGACGATGCGTGTGCGATCCGTCTATACTCTGAGGGTCTTTGTGTGTTAATCTTAATTCTTGGGGAGGAGGGGTAAGAACTTCAGTTATTCGCAAAGATTTAGATCTATATTTGTCTGGGGCGGTGCCTGGTACTGTGATGTTCCGAACTGTTACCCGTAGTGTGGGCTCAGACTTTCGTGTGGTGATCTATGCATCGTAGTTGACCGTATATACCTTGCCGAAGCACTGGCACTGCCGGCAAAGTTTACACTTGTGTACGTATTTTTCGGCGGGTTCACCACCTCATGCCCCTGCCGGGACAAGATGTCCTGTCAGATGCTTTCAAGCGAAATGGATAAACCCGTGCTGTTAGAATATGGTGGCCCGGGAATACGTGCCAACACACTATGCACATAGTCCAGGCAATTGAACTAAACACCATCACCCACGTATCCCTCAGGTATCGCTGATTGTAGCTGCGGCTGATGAAGTTATCGAGGGCAAGCTCGATGACCACTTTCCACTGTTTGTGTGGCAGACGGGGTCTGGTACTCAGACCAACATGAACACGAATGAAGTTATCTCCAACAGAGCTATTGAGATGGCAGGTACATACTCGAGCAGTTGTCAATCCTTATTATTTCATGCGTAGGAGATGCATGGTATTATTCACTGGCTTGCCTTATTTGTTTTCGGTTGTTCCTTCCCTTATTTTTTTTGTTTGAACGCTTGTGGAGTTTTATATTGGGAGCTGGTATGAACGCTTGTGAAGTCTATTATTGTTATGATAGAGCGCTACCGATGTATAATGTGTGTACACTATACTACACTCCACTCACACCGAGAGCTGCCAAGGTAGATTTTTGAAACACTTCGGCCGATATCACACGTTTGTGTTGTTGCCACTGCACCCAGATGCCGTGTTAATCCTGTTCATTTCTTGCACGTACGTCACCATCCACACCACCAGGTGGCACCCTGGGCAGCAAGTCTCCCATCCACCCGAACGATGATGTGAACAGAGGCCAGTCATCGAATGATACCTTCCCAACGGCTATGCACATCGCTGCAGTGGATGTCACCAAAACCGATGTGTTGCCGGCGCTGAAGCTGCTTCGGGATGCTATCGAGCTGTATGTGGCAGTTGCGAGCACCTGCGTGTGTTTTTATAGCTTTGAGGGTTTTGTTGTTACGTCTAAGTGGTTAAATACACAGAGACGCTTAGGTTTCCTTTTCTCTGGTGGATGTTGTATTCGTTGTTTATATCTTAGATGGCAATGGTAGTCGCGAGTGTGGGCGATGGATAAACTTGTACTCGCATTGCGCTATCTAGTGTGTTGTCTCGTAGATCACTGCACCGCGTACGCAACTGCGATGTGCTCGAAATGTCGACATTTAAACGGAAGTATGCCATTTTACGTGCACAGATAGACACCACACTAACCACCCGTCACTCTGAGAACTAGTGTATAATATTTGAATGATATATATCTCTATGAAGGAAGAGGAAGGACTTCGAGTCTGTCGTAAAGTGCGGGCGCACGCACATGCAGGATGCCACCCCGCTTACCGTGGGTCAGGAGTTCAGCGGTTTTGTCGCTATGCTCGATCTGGGTATCGAGCAGGTCGAACGAGCCTTGCCCCAGGTACTTATAGCATATGTATTGACAATCGCTTTATTGGAGAACGACTTCTCAGTGGTACATATATTCAACTAGATACAGATGTTAATGCACTTGTGAGACTGATTACTTCTTCAGCGTACGATTCATCTGTCAATATAGCCTGAGTGCCACTCCAAGTGTACTTGAAGCCCAATCGAGATCGTGTATATCATACAGCCCTTCCGATGAACGCGTATAGGGGACAGGCCCCTGTTCTTTGGCGCTCATACACCCGATTAACGCGTATAGGGGACAGACCCCTGTTCTTTGGTGCTTATAAACCCGTACTTCTGTTGTACACGCTGTTAATTGATATGGCACCCCTAACAACAGGTCTGCCAATTGGCATTGGGAGGTACTGCGGTAGGGACCGGCTTGAACACGCACGCGGAGTATGCCGAGGCCAGTGCCGCGAAGATAGCAGAGCTCACAGGTGCGATACGTTTCAGATTCGGAAAGAGTTTTGACTTGTTTGGTTCATCTTGACTCGAGGTTTACGTTTTGCGCGAATTAATTTCTGATGTATTTGGGGTGGTATCGACGAAATGTTGATAGGATTTAATATGTTCAGCTACTGTCCTTATGCACTTCTCGTTCGCTGATGACACAGAAAATGGGAGGAGTCAGAATTGTTGTAGATGCCAATTGGATTCTGGTATGGCACTTTTCATAATGGACTTTTTCCCATCCTATTTTTCTCTCTCCAGGAAACCCGTTCGTCACAGCACCCAACAAGTTCCAGGCCTTGGCCGGACACGAGCCACTGATGGGTCTTCATTCGGCATACAAGACTGTGGCCACTTCACTATACAAAATTGCTAATGATATCCGCTTGCTCGGCTCTGGACCAAGGTATGTGCCTTTCTTTGTTTAGTATTGTATACAGCTCTCTGTGTCAGACCAATGGTAATCAATCCCTCAGCTGTGGACGAGCGCGTCCCGAATACAGATCTATTCGACGGCATATCTCAACCGTGTGGCCTCAGTTACATATTAAAGAGGCTTTATACTTGGATGTACAGCTGCAGTGGACATATCACTGGTCGTTACGCTATCACCTGTATTTACACTTGTCACAATTGCGTTGTTGATATTGGTCAACATGTCTCCTACACACTGCTTGAACTCCACAGATGTGGCGTTGGAGAGCTAAGTCTGCCTGAGAATGAGCCTGGGTCCAGTATCATGCCAGGCAAGGTGAATCCCACACAGTGCGAGGCCCTAACTATGGTCGCCTGTCAGATTGTTGGTATGTGACCCCTTCTGAATACTTGTTGTCACATAGCTGCAGCGTACAGCACAATGTTGACTAGTGATTTTGGGGTGTGGACGATACATTGACGTAGATTGGACATGCATGTATTGATCGATAACCAGTCACTCGATTCAGATATACTTACGATTTACACCTTCACCGGAATTCGGTATAAGATATCATGTATTAACAGGTTCTGGTTTGCCTATATATCTATTGATTTCCATGGCGTTGAGTTTATTTTTCCAAATCTTGGTATCACAATCACAGGTAACGACTCGGCCGTGGCCATGGGTGCCATGAACGGACACTTTCAACTCAACGTATACAAGCCCCTCATCATCCGTAACGTGCTACACTCCGCCCTACTTCTGAACGATGCCTGTCACAGCTTTGAGGAGTTCTGTGTGCGAGGTTTGGAGCTCAATGAGCGCGTGATCGCCGATAATGTCAGCAAGAGTCTCATGCTGGTGACATCACTCAACGAACACATCGGCTACGATAACTGTGCCAAGATTGCCAAGCATGCCCACAAGGAGGTGCGTGTTACTATCCGTGGTCGTAAACCCGGTTCATGTTTGTTTGTGGCGAGTGGTAGAAGTTGTCCACAGCATTCTCGCACGTGTCATGCTTCGATAACAACAATACCCCGCCGTTGTTATGTTGTTAATTTACCCGTCGCGCGTTCGTAAGCACTTACCATCCAAGTGCTCACCTGACACTACACTATTTTTTCTCCGTACAGAACAAAACTCTGAGGGAATCGGCGATCGAGCTCGACTTGGTCTCCGCCGAACAGTTTGACCAATGGGTAGTACCTGCGGATATGTGCGGTCCCAAGAAATAAATCGGATGGCCCGGGCAAATGCGCGGTCCCAAGAAATAAAGCGGTAGGCCCATATGTGCGGTCCTAAGAAATAAAGCGGTATGCATATTATCCGACTGTCTGAGAAACAGCGGTCTCTCCTATTGAAGTAGAAGATCGCTTTCGCTTTGCATATGTGAATTTGCTTTTTGAGTGTGCCTAAACTCCAATAAAGGACTAATATATTTTTCGGTAGACCGACATGCAACAAAAGTATAGGATGCGCTCTACTGGTAGTATTGAATTATAACCAATCTAGATTGCATGTAATTCGTAGTCACGAAAATGCGAAAGACAATAACAAACATCGGAAATAACAGTTGAAACATTTTTATTTTAAAGCAGCAATGATACTGTCAACTACACATCCGAGCACCGCACCTGTGCAGACTACACGGCCACGCGATGTCTAAATTTGACTCTAGATCGCTAATTCCACTTAATGAATCACTACTTTCACTTCTTAATCAATCATTCCTTTCACTTCTAAAACACATCCGAAAGTGCCTTTGATACGTTTCTGCCACTCTCGATGTCGCCCTGTTCATTGTAAGTATTGCGTACCGTCGTGCTAGGCTATAAGGCGTCGTTCATATACGTGTCCCCCGGTTGACCGCATGAACCGATTGTATTGGCATCTCCTAGGTATATATTGCGGCACTCATTCAGATATCGCCCCAACCTCACACCTCGCCTTGTATTGAATACTTGATCGCCGGCTGTGATACATACGCTTCACTATAAACCATGTCGACATACGCTTCACTACAAACCATGTCGTGCTCATGTCGACCAGCGAATTGCAGTGGCGGTCATCGTGTACATATAAAGCATACAGACGAACGTCCAACGGTATGATTTGACACCCACCAAGCCCTGGGCGGAGAGTACTTAGTCGCACTTCTGCGTGACATCGATCAACTCAACCTCATTGTAATTGCAGATTTCCGATAGATACTTATCCTTGTCCATGCTGTACAGCTGCTCTGTGATACCTGGATGGATTACACGTCAGAGATGGATGCATTTGTTAGCGTTAAGTATGTACCACCAGAATACTCGACGAAATTGATTTCCAGTCATTCGGTGCTCGCCTGAAACAGACGGTACGATTTAAAGCGGAGGTGCAAAACTGCAATGTGAGATCGACACGCAGCGACTTTCACACTCTAGGTCAGTTATTCACGGCAACAGTTGCAATAAGGGCATCATCATATTGTAAAAAATAGTTCATGAAAATTCAACAATAAAACACGATATATACTATAATATAATTATGAGAGCAACAATAAAACACGATACATACAATATTATTACGAGAGCAGCGACTCCACAAGAACTTGACCATATAAACATACCTCGGACAAGTCTGGGTACTGAGTACTTCATAGCCGAGATACTGCTGCCACTGAGGCCGTTACTCACTAGAGCTCCGAATGTGAAATCGAACACTTTGTTGAGGAAAGGGTCCGGAGTCTTCTCCCTCTCGAGGTACTCAAAATGTGGACCTGCACACGTGGGCAAGTGCAACGCAGACGGCGTGAGCTATGCTGAGACAGCAACTAGTATCGTTGGGAAGGGCTATAGACTACAGGTGTGTCGCAGTGCGGCGGTGGCAAAAGTCACAGCAGATGATATATAGATAAGGCGTGGAAGCCAAGGGATATTGCAAACGCACGAGTATGTTGGAGATCGGCGTTGTAGAACACCAACGAGTACAGAAATAGAATGCAAGAAATGAAACACGTCCACTGGCAGCAAGTGCGTATAACACCACTCAACAAAGTAAACCCCCAAGGATGGGGTCTGGGAGAGAGATGGAGATGATTACGTACCTTGCATGTATACTGCTAGACACTCCGTAGAAGCATAAAACTAACATAAGATAACCACCGTGCATGCTCGAATAGACGAACTATTTTCTTCGATCCATTGTTTATGTATTGAACTATACGATCTAAGACGCTCGCATGTATGTTAACTATACTATAAACAATATCAACTTAAAAAAAAAACAATCAACTTAAACAACACGCACAACCTGAACTGCATACCGAGATAGGGGTTTCGAAGCATCATTTCGTCGCAACTGTTGAACCCAGTCTTCTCAGGAGTGTAGACATCTCTCCACAGTTGTACGTTGGAGTGCAGTGAACCAAGTTCCGGTCTGAAATTGGGATAGTGTGTCAGCTATGATAGTCAGATGGTGTTCAAATAACTATATTCTTCTCATTCATCCGCATATAACGTCTCGTTAGTATTGTGATAGACGAGTGACAGACTCAAATCTGTACACCTCACGCAAACAGCACAATTCGTAGACTTATCGAGGCCAGACTAAGCCCATCAATAGCTCGAGAAATTCCTCAGATCCCACCAACTCCATTTCTATGCACATATGAGACAAGAGAATAACAGCGCTTAGAGTTAACAACACACCTCTGTGATAGATCAGTAGAGAACCCGGTGCCAATAACCAGGAAGTCGAACTCGTATGTGTCTAAGGGGGTGACCACCTGCACTTTGTCGTCGCTCACCTGCTTCACGCTCGTCCACGGTGAGTTGTGGTGCAGATGGAAGTTGGGGTTCTTCGTATTGCGCCTAAGCGTGTGACAAAGGCAAAGCTAAGAATGAGTACTTCGCAACAGTCGTACACATTTGCAGGAAGTTTGCCCATCACCGCAGAGAATATATGTGGACAATTCAACATTTCACTGGACACACGCGAAAAGGTTGCGATGAACACAAAACGCTGAGAAAACTAATAATTGCGACTGTGCTACTATAAGAAAAAGCGCCCAGCGTCTCTTCGCCTGTACCGCCAAGCCCTATTCTGTGACCGGACGCACGATACGCATACCTCGATATGTCACTGCACGCACCTGTAGGTATCCAGCGGCGGCAATTGTCCTTTCTCCAAGTAAGCCTTGACAAACTTCCACCGGTACTCGTCCGGTAGGTCGGCATGGTGACCCAAGAACCCAGGATGCTCAGCCCATCGGTGCACGTTGATTGTCACTAGTCCCGGGCGACGGTTGAACAGGTGCACCTGGAAACATGCCCAATGGAGGAACAGGACTTAAATGTAAATTCTAATTTTAAATTTAAATCCAGATGCAAATTCTAATTATATTGGGATTGGGAGCGACCAAAATCCGAAGCACATGGGCGCACGTCGACGGAGAGCACAAATTCAACACTGCACTATTAGGCGGACCAGACGAGGCTGTCTAAACATATTGCGTGGTTACGCAAGGTCTAAAACGAATATCCCGAGATGAAAAAATCACATTGGTGTAATCACGAGCCTTCGTGCCATACCTGCGCCGCACCAGACTCAACGGCAACCGCGGCGTTGTCGAACGCTGAAGCGCCTGCTCCTAGAACTCCGACCTTCTTCCCCTTGAGACTGTGGTTGGTATACAAAAGCACTTGGTAAGATATCGTCCACATTATGCATACATATAACTTCACACGACTTTCTTACAAATTGTGGTGATTCAGAATGACCTACAGTGGTTGTTGGGCAATGGCTATGATCTACTTCAGCGAAAGGCTCCTCTGACAGTATGCGTCATGCAGGGATGATTGTAATGGTACATACAGAGTGACGGTGCTATCACCAACTATGTGACTCGATCAGATGGTGGCGCGTGCACTGCACGTCCCAGATACGAAGCACAGTGGAAACGCATACTTCCAATACGAATAATCGTGCCTGGCTCACCCAAGCCGATTGATACTTACGCTTCATAATCAATATTCTCGCAGGTGTGTGCGTAGAAATTTTTGGGCAGACCGTTTTCTGTGACGATCGGTGGGATAGTCCACTGTCCGTTGCCATCGATGCCAGTTGCCATGACAACCAGACGTGCCTACAGAAAAAAAGCAGTTATGATCAGCTAGGACAATGTCGACAACAGTTTTGCTATTTCAAAGTCACGCTACACATTAACTGCAATTTTCTATGTAACAACATCTCAGCGGTATCCGTTCTCACACTATAGTACAAACGCGGACGTATGCAAATGGATACGGAGAGTATATCAGACACCGAAGTACTACAGCACAGCTTTATTGACGCAAATCGAAGCACCCAAACTAGCTCGTAGACACATTGTGACGAGCTAAAACTACACAGGCGACCATGCACACCTTAAAATCAGGCTGTCCATCCACGCTACAGTGGAAGCAGTTCTCCTCGGCCACCCATGTGGTGTTGGTCACCTTCGTGTTATTTTGGACTGGAATTCCGATTACACGGCTGTGATTGTTGGATCACAATGAATGTCCGGCGTTAGGAAGAAAAAGAGTCGAGCGTGAAAAAACCTCACATACGTGGCAACTACATGAGAATATACCAGGAACTCTCCCCTTCAATTTTATTTTTTCAACCAATGTATTCGACATGCCAGACCGTATCAGATACACGAATTCAAATAGAGCTCAAACTAAAGATGGGAAAAGGCAAACATACAGGTAAACTCGTGGAATATACATTTATACCAAGAAGCATGTATACACAGTATTACAATTGCGAATGCGTATGATCCAAGGTACCATTAGCAATTCGTTACTACACGCACAAACGCAGCATGAGCTGTATATTTGACTAGACACAACATACCGGAACCAGGCTAAGTAGTCAGCCCACATCTCGCGAGGGAGGAACTTCATTTTCTGGAATTCGTCGCACCCGAGCAAAGCCTCATAATAGGCCTAGTACGTTATATAAGACGCAGAAAAAAAAACCCACAAAATTGATACTGCGTTTCATTTTATCGTGATCCCAACAAACTACACGCCCAGTTTGCGCTACTTTAAAGTATACGACAGCGATTCGAAATTGTCGGACCGATCACTCGACATCCCATAATTGGCACAGAAATGTATAAACCGAATGTTTGTGGAAAAACGACAGATAGGATAGAGCGCACCATGCAGCTCGCTGATATCGAATAATGCCTGCCAAGTAGAATTCGGGTCGCAAATATCTTATCCAGAAGAGATTTCTTGTGTTCACAATAACAGTACAATACGAAAAATATATCCCAATCTCAAAACTTATACGCAGGGTAGTACCTGTACAGTAAGATTGGGGACACTCATATCAGGGCCAAGCACGTGCTTAGGCGTACGAAGTGTTTCCATACGAGCGAATCGCATCCAAGGACCCTCCTTTCCATCTGGATTGGCATCCAAGCATACAATATTGCGAACGGAATCTGATAGAATGTAAACCAGAATGTATTGTAAGTACTTGATTTTTCTCGTTTTGGTATTTGTGGTTATGAAACGTTCCTGCGTTTAAAATTGCGATCAAACGCACAACGTACGCACGATATCTCATAGACTAGTAAAGCTGTGGTTATAAAATTCAACTCAGTGGACAATGAACACAGACATCCACGCCCTTACAGATAGAAGGCGTACAAGACTAAAGTAATTGATTTCTATGATGTGACGCAAAAAAAAACTAAATTAGGCCGAACTTAAACTATTGAAACTTGACAGACAACGATAGTCACATTTCAAACGATATAAAACTAGAAAATTATAGAATACAAGACTAGAGAACAACCACCAATTATCTGCTGACGCGAACGCGAACCGACCGTTGTTAATATGTGAAACGATTTCGTTGCTCAAATAATTTCACCTCCCCAAATTGTCTACATTGGTGCGACAATATATAAATAAAAATTTCTTTTATGTGTACATAATGTATATTTTCTAAAATTAAATTGCATACTAATAGGATGTATATATAATTATGTAGGTTTGCACAACTATAATATATATATATATATATATGTGTGTGTGTGTGTGTGTGTGTGTGTGCATATATATATATATATATATATATATTAAAAATAAATAGATATAGATATATATATATATGTGTGTGTGTGTGTGTTTGTCCGTATGTATATATAAAATATATACAAAAACATATACAAAATATATATATTAAACATATATATATATATATATATATATATATGATGCGTGTGTGTGCGTGTTATTGTGCGCGTGTGTGTGTTATATGTATATATTATTTATATATGTGATGCGCGATGTGATATGTATTATTGATATATTATTATTATTATTATTATATATTATTATTAATATATATTATATATGTATATATATATATTATATATACGCATAAACACATATTATGTACATTACGTACGTACGTACGCACGTACGTACGTGTCACGTCCATGTCCATGTATATATTATTATATATATATATATATATACATATATATATGATATATTATTATATATTATTATATATATATATATTATTATATATATATATATATGATATATATATATATATTATTATATTATTGATATATATATATATATATATTATGTATTATATATATATACGTAATGCACATTACTTATTACATGTTACGTGCGTTGTGCGTGCGTCCATTGTGCGCGCGTGCGCGCGTGCGTGCGTGCATTGCAATGAACCGCAACGCGCGTGGTGTCTGTGGTGCACGCGCGCGTGCGCGCGTGCGTTGTGTGTAACGCAACGCGTACGCGCGTGCGTACGCGTGTGTATGTGTGTGTGTGCACGCGCGTGCGTGCGCGCGCGTGCGCGCGCGCGCGTGCGTGCGTGCGTGCGTACGTACGCGCGAATGCGACCGCATGTATGCGTACGTATGTATGTATGAAGGTACGGTATGTATGTATGGATGTATGTATGTATGTAAGCAGGTAGGTACGTATGTGAGGGATGTATGTATGTATGTATGTATATATATTTTATATATACGCAACGTATATGTATTTATGTATGCATGTAGGCGCCCATGCATGTTTATCCCAGCATCTGTGAAGTATGCAGTGTATATATCAATATAAATATATATTATATATATAAATATACATACATACATATATATAATAATGTATGCATGCGTGCGCGATTGTGCGATGCGCGTGAGCAGCGCGTGTTATGCATGAGTGCATCATGTATGTGCTATGCGTTGTATGCATATATGTACATGTATTATTATTATATATTATCCCATTATATATATATATTCATATACATAATATATATTTACATTTAATATGCATATATATGCACATGCATATTATTATAATATATATTATTATTATTATATACATTATATATGGTGGCATATATACGCACATGCTACTACGTGCATATGTATGTATATATATTATATATTGTATATTATTATTATTATTATGTATATATATGTATGTTGCCATATATTATGTATGTATATATCGATGTATGATTATGTAATATATAACAATATTATTATGTATGTACATATATATATATACAATTTATATATACAACAATTACCCATATATATGTATATACCATTGTTATTATTGATGATGATGTATTATATGATGTGCGTATATATTATAATAATAATAACATAACATATATGTATATATAATGTATATATATATATATATTAGTAATATTATGTTATGATGATGATGTGATGTTGTGATGTGTGTGTGTGTATTATATATATTATATATATATATATAATATATATATATATATATATATATATACATATATATATATAAATATGAAATATTATATATATATATATATATATATATACAGACAGAAAAATAGATTTATGTGTGTGTGCGTGTGTGTGTGTGTGTGTGTGTGTGTGTATGCGTGTATTTTGATTAGCCCAATTGCAGCCTGTAGTATAGAAGTGTATGATGTGTGTGAACCGAATACGCCGTGTGGTCCTATATAATACCACACACGAGTTAATAGAAATAGAGACTAGACGTAGAAATTGGGCATACCTAAGAAAGACGGAAAGCTATCCCCATAGCTGACTGTCCGCCACCCACAATAACAACATCATATACGTGGTCTTCAGAACGCGTCTCGATGCACTCTGGTGCAACGTCTCTCCATGGTCTACGAGGAAAGTTGAGCATATTCAAATCTTCTTTCACTCGTGCCTCCAACTCCGCCAGACCAATAAGGTCCCGCTGCTTGCACGGGACACATTCCGGTAGTAAGGTATTCGTGTTAGGCGCCATATTCACTATATAATAAACACTACTTAGCTATGTAGATGCAAAGAGTGTGCTGTAGTTTCCTGTCAGTGTCTACAATTTGATGTATCCTTGGATTTTTCACGGCACTGTAGGTATTGTTTAGTAAAATCGCTGTGTACCGTTGTACACCAGTTCTGTACACGGAATTTCTAGAATAAAGCAAGAATCGACACTGACAGTCTGACTCGAGTCTCAACTTCTCGACAGTCAACACTCACAACACTCACAACTGTCAACACTCGGCAGCAAAGTCCGACTGACTGATGACTGAACTGTCACAATTACATCATGTGAAAAAAGTTCGATAATCAAGAATTTCTCATTTTGACACAAAATGAGTAAAGAATAGTTCATGCGCGTTGACGTATTCATTGTTGGAAACCAATCAAATATATTTACTTTTTTTTCCCCACTGTCATGACTCATGAGTCATTGAACAATTTGTTCATTCACATATCTCTGCCTTTGAAGCCCGGATTCCTGCTGGTAAACGACAACAGAAAAATGTTTTATACATGACAACAGCTGGCCTCTTGTTACCACCAGGCCGCCGGAAAACTGAAAAACAGAGGTTTTGTGTATAATTTAGACTTTAGAGGGCTATGGATTTTGTAGTGTCTTCTTTTTTTTTTGTGGTATATTTTTCATAGCCCCTGTCTGAAAATGATTAATTTGAAAGGGCTCCGGGCCGTATATTTTAATTTATTTTCATACATATTTTATAAAAACTCACAAGCTATACGCAAAAACAACTCTACAGTACATACAGTCAAATGGCACATGTGAAGTTGTGAACTACAATGATCACGCTGCATTTCCTGCAAAATGCATACAGTATTTATTTATTTGCCTCCATTCTCTCTATTTGACCACAACGGAAGGAGAATATTTACTTTTGTCTCTGTCAGCTACTCTAATACTCTTGTCAGACGACTTGTCTACATACATAAATATTGTCTTTTCGTTTCCTTTCAATATTGGATCATGTCTAATGATACTAAATATACTAAATATCATAGCGGGCCATGGCAGGCATGGCCTGTCCATGGGCCGCCTGCCGAAGTGAGGCTGTCACAGCCTGGAGTTGGTATTGGCTATTCACACACCCTTACTGATTATGTATATCTTATCTACATATTCATAGCCTTCTAAATTTTTAAACAACATGCCATAATTGTTAAGTCGAACATAACGTACACCTTGACTTTATAATACTTCCAAGGTGCGGGAGTCTAAGTACATCTATCCGTTATATACGATCTACTCTATGTGAAGTATGATAGTCGCAATAGTAGAATGTTTTATTTGTCAATGCGGAATGCTTTTAGCAAGTATTGGTCGGTTTCCCGGGCAGTTGATGTTCATCACATAACCTCTTTTACCATTCAGCACTCTATTCATTGTTTTAAACTTTTGTATTTCAATAATATTTCCCACTCAGGCGTCTGAGTCCACTCAGGCGTCGTCGCTCTAAGATCAGAAGCTATTCACATATGGTTGATGAAAACTTTCGAGTTTTTACTATGTTGTATGGGAGAATTTTCTTTCCCTAAAGCTTAACTATCACGAAGATTACGTAGATTTCTAAGTGCCTTCAATTTGGCGTATCTAAGACCAACGGAAGACTTCAATACCAATTGTATTTGGAACTAGTGTCTATGACTACAATTGAATCATGTAAAAAAAACTTTGCATAATGACAATATAATTTTAAAATAAATAAATATAAATTTTAACCCTCCATTTAAAGTTGGTAAGGTTGATTATATCTTATATCTAAAATACATGCTATAGGACTTTAGTACATCACGACTCACGTGGGTGGAACTAGGGTCTATAACTCAGACTGCATCACATGCAAAATAAAATTAATGTACATTCATCCATAGCCTCCTACATTTAATAATATTCGTCAATTTAGAAAGATAAGGTTTCCATCCACTCTTATTATAGTGATACTAGCAGTTATGTATATTTTTTAAAATAAAAATAAAATTACACACTACGTATGTCTCCAACACGGAATCGAACCCATGGCAGATGAATGGAAATCATCTATGTTACCACTACACCAGTTGGATATATTTGACGCTTTCTAGAAACATATATAATTTATATATTTTATAAAATTGTATTAAAAAACAAAAACTTGCTTCACGATTACACAACCTCGTTATACACCAAAAATAAAACATAATTATCGCAGATGAAACCTAAAGTCGTAAAGGCGAAGCGTGCTCACTTCGTCCTAAAACGATAACAACAAGCAACAAAATACCTTCTCGATCAGAAAGACTCGCAATATCGTATGATTTGGATGTACAGGATTGTTACCTTTTATACAACTTATACCAAAGGATAAACTGTGGTGGAAAACATAGCTATGTACCGGCCATTTGTTTTACAAAGATTCGATCAGAGAGAAGAATGTCAATGTATCCTTATATTATAGATGTGTAAGCATGTAGCAACAGTCGGAACCTAGACATAAACATGTACAAATACATCCACATAGACAAATGCGTATACAGTAAGATATACAAATATACATATAGATATACAAATATAC
>LUCW03002485.1:20000-22613 GCA_001586965.3 Sphaeroforma sirkka | reverse complement strand
ATGAGATGGACAATGCTGAAGTGGCCGAGAAACCGGCGGAAGCCAAACCCGCACCCGCCAAACCAAAACCAGGTAGGAAAAGTATAAACAAAAAGAAGAAGCCTGCGGCGAGTAAGAAAGAACTGCAGTTCCATGACGTGACACCCGGAGCGCCGCCCGGATTAACTGCAGACTCAGCTGCGACCAGCAATTCGCGGAAACGTCCGGTAAGCGTGTGTAATTACACTGAACAGAGTTCTAGTGTATTTTATTTGCAAGTCTTGTTCTACTTGACGCACTTCCCAAGCACAGAAGTAGCAGTCCATATTGAATATGCAGAAGCTAATTGAATTTGCGAAGCATCTAACCAAGTAGGTGACAAATCAACATGTAGATTTATGTCAGTTCGTACATTGGATATATCGATAAATACACACAGGATATATCAATAAGGATATATCAATAAACACACGCAGCACGATTACTCAAGTCCAAGCATATCTCACACACTGTCACATCGATAGGTGGAGAATAGGGTGTCACGTGTCAACGAGAAGAAGAAGCCCATGATACGTGTGCGCAGTAATAGTGTCTCAGCACTTGGGGACGGGAAAGAGGCCAAACAGCCACCGCCACGGTCTGAAATTTTGCAATGGCAAGGCGAATTGGAAGGCATAAATCTCGGATTTGGGTATGTACGGATAGACATCCCCGTAGTCTTTAGTTGTGTGATGGTACAGTTCGGTACGATGCGATTTCAATGGTGTGGTGGGTTGAGGCGACGAATTGTTCGTCCATACAGGTGCACTGACGCATTACCCTAAGTTGGTTTGTGGGCCGCGTCTGTCCGTTTTTATAACAATTCGTTGCCCTGAAGTTGATGTGAGTATTAGTGCTAGACCAATTTTTATGCTGAAAATGTCTAAATTGGCACTTATTTACAGTTTCGGAGGAATAGATACAAACCTGTTCAGCGGTACGAATGTGCCGAGCCAAAATAGCCATCAATATCAGCAACAAAAAAGCCAAAATAATCATCAATATCAGCAACAAACAAGCCAAAACAGCAATGACAAGTACCGAAACTCGAACGCCAACTCTGATTTTGGGACGATGATGGGTCTGCAGAACACACAAAATAGCATATACAATAACAATTTAAACAATATAGGAATGAATATACGAGACAGTTTGGGCATGGGCTTCGATTCCGGGGTGGCTATGAACTCACCCATGAATGGGTTACTAAACAATGCGATTGGCGGAGGAGATGAGCGCAATCAGAGGAACAGGGATTCTATCAACTTAAACATGTTAGGCCTAGCTAACCAAGGGCAACCGCACAACGCAATATTCCAGGTATGTTAGCGGGGGAAGTGGGTAGGTGGGTTGTCTGCGCAACCATTTTCTGGTATATATATATATACATACACATATACATATACATATATACATATATATATATATATATATATATATATATATATGCATATATATATATATATATATATATATATATATATATATATATATATATATATATATATATATATATATATATATATATATGTACATACACACACACACACATCATATACATGTATATTGTATGTATTACATGCATATATTATATATATATATATATATATTATATATATTATATATATACATATGTATGCATATGTGTTTTTATTTTGTTTTTTTGTATTTGTATATATATATATATATATATATATATATATATATACATATATATAATAATATATATATATATATTGCCATACATATATATCAATAATAAATATATATACATATGCATCATACATCATCATCATCATCATCAATACTCATTCGCACACACACACACACACACACACATCACATCATCATCATCAATATTGTATATATATATATATATATATATATATATATATATGTATGTCCGTGTGTGTGTGTATGTTTATGTTTATGTTGTATGTGTGTATATGTAGGTGTGTGTGTGTATTTATGTATGTGTATTTAATGTGTATGAATATGTGTGTAGCTATAGGTCGATAATCTCCATGGTGAACCCTGTACGCGAATACTATGGACGTTTATCTTTTAATACGTCACACAAAGGTATGCGCGCTCAACCGCACCCACTATATATTTATATATATATATATATATATGCATATATATATTTTATATGCATATACATATATAATACATATATATGTATATATATATATTATACACACTCACCCACACGCACGCACGCACACACGCACACACACGCACACATCATCACACATATCATATATATATATATATATATATATATATATGTATATCATATATATATGTATATTCATATATATATACATATATATACATATATATATATATGTTGTGTTTTCATCTGTAGATATCATATTATACACGTATATTCATACACACACAATCTCTGGCACATTCCCGGTGAGAGGCTTACACGCTAGCTGCACTTCAATTGTGCGTGTGTATAGAGGTGACTAACGGACTGCCGCACACGTTTTATAATTTGCGCATCATTGTATCACAGGCACTGCCCAATCAGATGAATCAGATGAACTTAAACGGCATGAACTACGATAACCTTGTCTCGCACCA
>LUCW03002485.1:0-15000 GCA_001586965.3 Sphaeroforma sirkka | reverse complement strand
TGCCCTGACCGGTATTTATCACAGGGTTTAGGGTTTCGGTCTTGCTGTATGGTAATCGGCCGTAGGTATACCGACCCACCGTATCCCAACCGTATCAAGATCGCTGTCCTGTCCTGCCCTGCAGCACCTGGGGTATGCTGCACCCAAATCTCCTGCGAGGTTTATCGTATTCTCCAAACCCAGATGTCAGGGCACCAATAGCCCTGCCCAGGCCAATACTTGCTAAGGTCGATACTTGCCCATACGCTCGGCTGAGCATTCCAATTCGTGCGTGCGTACTGGGCTATTTGTGCAGGTACGGGTACGGGTACAGATACGACGCCGCGCAAGGTGTGGGATAATCCGACAATAGGACTGTGATATCAGCGGCGTTGGACAATTAGACCCAATATTAGCAAGTCGCCGTGTTCCTCTGCTGCGGGGAGAGGCGCGTGGGTGCACTCAGACTGGCACACCTGTGTGCATGCACAGGCCTGTGTATGTGTATGTGCACAAGCCTGTGTATGTGTATATGCACAAGCCTGTGTATGTGTATATGCATTTATCAGTACATGTACATGAGCAACTTGTGTGGGCAGAATATTCCACACATGCGGTCACTCGCACAGTATACGGCGAATCGCGTGGTTCACTCGCGAACAGAGGCAGGCGTGTGTGTGTACATGCGCTGCCTAGTGTTGTGAGGCATTGGTTCGTATAGCTCGCCTTCACACTCATGTGCGTCCACACTCGTACATACACACACACACATACACACACACACACACACACACACACTCACTCGCTCACTCACTCACTCACTCACTCTCACACATACACACACATACACACACACACACGTACACACACACACACATACACACACACACGCGTACACACACACACACATGGACATCGAGAGAGGACCTGGCGTGCATCCCCCACACCCATTCGGATGTGTAACTGAGTTGTACTGGTGAGTTGCTATTGGTAGCAGGGTAACATTTCATTGGCTGCATATGGCGCCGCCCTACATCGTACGAGACACGCAAGTGCTTTGAGGGAGACTGGAGTGTACACATGATGGCATATAGGGGAAGGCATACGCAAGTGCACACATCGATGAGCACGTGTCCGTAGATGTCGACTACACAACACAGCGAGAAGTACTCTGAGAGTTGATATAAGTGTATACTTGTACGTTCCTGTCGCGAATGAAGGCTGCTACTTATCTACAACGTATCGCTGTGAAAGCGTAAATCGGTTGTGGTGGTCGCGGAGGGCCACACACATATATACACTCACGCACACACGTGTACACACACACACACTTATATATATACACACATACACACACAAATACACACACACACATACACACACACACACACACACATACACACACGCGGGCGCGCTCTAAGAGCAAGGCGCAGCCTTCTCAGGCTCTCATCAACAATGCTTATATCGAGACAATGTACGCACAGCTATCCAAGTCAGACGATAGACACATGTAAGACGCTTCCGATCAGGCACACACCTTAAAACAACAGGAGCTCGTCGTCAGTCAGAAGGCTACGAAACTGGGGCGGCAAGCTTTACCGAATCTGAGGAATGCCGGCGATAGCAGCCAGAACCCTTTGGTCAGAGTCGACTCTATTGGCCAGGGAAGGCTGAGTAATGCTGTACTTAAAGATCTGTGGATAAGGATCTCCAGAAATGACGGGCCTTGGGCGAAAAATCCGGCTCGCAGGGGCGGATTGAGGCTCGTGTTCGGTCTGTGACTAGATTATTTGTGGGTGGAGGGTCTCGTATATCCCACTTGAAGCTTAAACTGGCAGGACATTAAGTTCTATCTATTCCAGAGTAGCATGTCTAAAGCTGAGGAATTGGACGGGTGGTTTCACTACAGCAGTGTGCGAATATGCGAACATGCGTGCACACACGAAATGTATCTGATTCTCTTGAGAAGAAATACGCATGCCTTATGATGCAGATACGCACAGGGCCGCTTTAATGTCACTCCTGCATCCAGTAGAAGGCAATCGTACCTTCAAGCCCGTGCAGTCTCCCCACGCACAAGGCGCAGGCAAAAGAATCGTTTGTGCAAACAGGCGGAATGCCATATAATATCAATATAATAAACACGGGAGCAACTAGATTATAACGGGGGCTCGACTATAACTGTGAAGAATTATTTAATTACAGTATATATTTGGATCGAATTGTTAATCACGGGACTTGGAAGTGTTTTTTATAAATTAATAAATATTAAATATCTACTATAGTACCGCTTTGAGTGTGGATTTACAAATACATATTAAAGATAGTCTTTGCATACACACATACATACATATATATATATATATATATATATATATATATATATATATGGGAATTTCAAAACGAGGGCCTTATACAGCGTCCTAAGGCTGTTCAATGTATGACCGTACATGCATGTGTACGAATCGATATATACATATATCTATTTGAACCATAAACAATTTGAATTTTTTTTTCAATGATTTTATTAAATATACTATTATTTGGTATATACGAAACAAAACCCCTACATGATAGGTAAACTAGTTTCCATACACTTACGCCTCGCGAACGAAAATACGATGATTTGTCGTAATATTGCCTTTGTAGTTCTGCGTTGTCAACCAGTACAATTGGCCGTTCTCGACCCATCGCTCTTCCGTCCAGTCATATTCGCCTTCATGTTTCTTCACAGATATTGCGTGCATCCAAAGTCTGTCAGTTGCTGCATCCCACTTTGCTTGCTATTTGCAATATACTGAGAAGGCGTCATCGTGGTAATCGGCCCAACCGAGGAACTCATTTTTCATACCGAGTTCCACCTTGTTGATCATATTTACGAATGAGGTGTACTGCACCTCTGTGACAGTTACTTTGTCTTCTCCCTCACATGCTACTTGAAGCTTTAGATCAATAGTTAGTGCATACAAGGTCTTAAGCTTCAGATAGTTCACACCCCCATCTTTTAAAAATGGCTCAACTCCTTCAGAATTGTTTTTGTCCAGAATCCATCGACGTTTGAAGCAGTCTAGATTGCTGATATCTTATAGCTTGATTATTTTAGTTGTGTTATAGTATTTGTAATGTTGATTTTTATGGATTTTGCCGATCTGAGATAGTATTTATATGCATCAAGACCAGGTAACAGACGATACAAACTACTCAATAAGACATGTTTCTGCATATATGTAGCCATTTTTATAAAAAAAAAAGGTTAAGTCAAGGCCTGTCGGCAGTGTCGCGTGTCCATTTCTAGGCACTGGCTGTCTGGCTCCTAAAATGCTACCGTATGGTTTTATTCATCATTAGTATCTCGCTCGCCCAAATTTTTGCCGTTTTGCCAAATCACGAGTTGTCAGTACCCTCTTCGGAGAACAATGAAGATTCATTTGTCCTTGGGAACTGGGAACAAGGATGACAAGATTGAAGATTGACAGGAAATGCCGCTTGACCCGCATTGAAATGGGAAGTTGTGAAATGTCAAGTTGGCAGTTGCCAGTCGGGCGTTGGGACGCTCACGCTGGCCCGGTGGATTTGGACCCGGCCGGTATATTATAATATTATTATATTAGTAAGGTCGAAGACTCGGAGCCATGTCAAGAAGAGTACATAGTATATTAGAATGTATTATAACGTATGTACAATTATACATACATTGTATATGTACTACATATCTTACACTCTCGTAGAGCCGAAGATCGAACACTCGAACAGGGGAGTGAAGAACTGATAACTCTCGAAGACTTAGACTAGAGACTGAGAGGGTATAGAGCATAGACTCTATAGTAAAAGAAGAGCTACTCATACTCGAATACTCATATCGTCATAACTCTTGATTTTATTTTGGTTTGACAATTGACAATGCCAATTTGTATGTAGATTTTGTAGTATGTACTTGATGAGTTGATGTTCATATTGCTCCGGTATCCGAGAGGTATTCAGCTCCGTTACTGGGCACAGAGTCTCACAGAATCATATGTGTAGACTCAGTCTCAACTCTGAACTCAGTGAACTGAACTCTCAAGTCTGAAGTTGTGAACTGTGAACACTGAAGGGATCAAGGGAATATGAGAGGCTGAGACAGTGAGACCTCAGAGTCTTAGACCTGAGACCTCAGAGGCTCAAGTGACTCACACTCACACTCCACGAGTATGTACACAATACACACTCCGCACTCACAGTTCTCACTCCACAGACCACAGTCCACACACGACACAGTGGAGTCAGTCAGAGTGTCAGATATCAACGCTTGCCACTTGTCACTTCAGTGACTTCACACAACACTGCAAATTATATACAAATCAAGGCTATTATTTGATATGTACGTCTTCGTATTCAATTTGTAAGTTACAAAACAATACACAAACATAGAATATACTATCACATTACACGATAGACAACGCCACAAGATATCAGCAACCTAGACTGCTTCAAGGGTCGATGGGTTTTGGACAAAAACAATTCTGAAGGAGTTGAGCCATTTTTGAAAGATGGGGGTGTGAACTATCTGAAGCTTAAGACCTTGTATGCACTAACTATTGATCTAAAGCTTCAAGTAGCATGTGAGGGAGAAGACAAAGTAACTGTCACAGAGGTGCAGTACACCTCATTCGTAAATATGATCAACAAGGTGGAACTCAGTATGAAAAATGAGTTTCTCGGTTGGACCGATTACAGGATGACGCCTTCTCAGTATATTGCAGAAAGCAAGCAAAGTGGGACGCAGCAACTGGCAGACTTTGGATGCACGCAATATCTGTAAAGAAACATGAAGGCAAATATGACTGGACGGAAGAGAGATGGGTCGAGAACGGCCAATTACACTGATTGACAACGCAGAACTACAAAGGCAAAATTACGACAAACTATCGTATTTTCGTTCACAAGGCGTAATGTGGTGCGTAGGTGTTGTAAATTTTGTATGATAAAGATTCGAAAGGCTATCTTGCAATTTCTCTCCGTGTATACAGACGAAACCACTATGTATAGAATAATTGTGCGCAGTCTCCAAAAGCCAATATCAATAATTGCTTTGAATGCCAATTTGCGTCTGTTATTAGGTTACTCGTGTATAATTGTCGCGCGTGGCCAGATGTAGTTTTTAGTTTGTGTGACCTTTGAGGGTATAACATGCTAATCATTCATATCGAGTCAAGCACTCTCTCTCTAGCTCATACATGCATAAATAGGAATAGTGAATTAGCCTCCGCTACATATGTAAATAGTCAGCCCTCCTTTGCAAAGGCTTTGGTTTGTTTAAAAAAAAAAACTGTATATAAAAAGAATTACGATCTGTGTAGATTTTCAAATTTCGGCGGCAATATGAAGTTGTTCCACTCCGAGGGGAGCTATCCAAAATATGGGCAACTCAAATAGGCTCATCACAACAGTCTAAACCAACCCCCGACTTAATTATGGAAGTGATATCTGTAACAACATTCTACATATAAATATACGTACACTTGTGTATCTGTAAGTGGTTACACATTAATCATCATGCATATAGTGATATCCGTAACAACATTCTACGTATAAATATACGTACACCTGTGTATCTGAAAGTAATTACACATAATCATCATGCATATAGTGATATCCGTAACAACATTCTACGTATAAATATACGTACACCTGTGTATCTGAAAGTAATTACACATAATCATCATGCATATAGTGATATCCGTAACAACATTCTACGTATAAATATACGTACACCTGTGTATCTGAAAGTAATTACACATAATCATCATGCATATAGTGATATCCGTAACAACATTCTACGTATAAATATACGTACACCTGTGTATCTGAAAGTAATTACACATAATCATCATGCATATAGTGATATCCGTAACAACATTCTACGTATAAATATACGTACACCTGTGTATCTGAAAGTAATTACACATAATCATCATGCATATAGTGATATCCGTAACAACATTCTACGTATAAATATACGTACACCTGTGTATCTGAAAGTAATTACACATAATCATCATGCATATAGTAGGCCTCTTCCCACGGAGCACGCGTGCTTTCACTACCCTGCCGCGTATTTCATCAGCCCAAGCCGGTGCATTTACAGCAAAAGTAAACTGTAGCTCTGGATATTTATTCAGGTACACATGCGACTGCTGTGACAGTCCTCTCCAGAGGACGTACTGTAGCACCTCACGCGAGAGTTCTAATACTAAGGCTGGGGATAGACTCACCGTTGTCCACAAGAAATCACATACGAATAAAGCAAACTCGCAGAACCCAACAGAAAACAGGTTGTTACATCGTACACTACCTCCCATAGATGCGAGAGATAGTAAGGTACACAGAGAAGATGCAAAGGACGGGACAAGTATACAGAACACAGGTGATAAGACGCGGTTGAAACTCAGTGGCAATGCGCATGACAAGAGAACACATCTGAATGGAGAGGATAGCCAACCACCGAATGCGCTAGATGTGCAGCCCTCAGTGAGAGGCGGTGGTACAGTAGAGATGGGAGAGTGGTCTAAGGAGTTAGATAGTAAGGTGTTCCTTGCTGAGGACAGGCAATCGGGCTGTACGCTGAACGGTACGCAGGAGACGAAACCCCGACAAACAGGCGCAAAGAAGAAAAAAAGGTATGCAAGTTGTTTAGAGGCCTTAGGTACTCGGATAAGAATACTTGATGACCAATTGAAAGTATAATTCAGTGCCGCCTAAGTGTGCACTTTCAGTATCGCAAACACTTAGTTTTGTATTTGTGTATCTATTTCTACCCGGTATCAAAAAAGGTATGCATGTTGTTTAGAGGCCTTAGGTACTCGGAGAAGAATACTTGATGACCAATTGAAAGTATAATTCAGTGCCGCCTAAGTGTGCACTTTCAGTATCGCAAACACTTAGTTTTGTATTTGTGTATCTATTTCTACCCGGTATCAAAAAAGGTATGCATGTTGTTTAGAGGCCTTAGGTACTCGGAGAAGAATACTTGATGACCAATTGAAAGTATAAGGCAATGCAGCCTAAGTGTGCACTTTCAGTATCGCAAACACTTAGTATTGTATTTGTGTATCTATATCTACCCGGTATAAGCAGCCGTTTCAGTGCGCCCGGTATGAGCAGTCATTTCAGTGCGTTGTATATTTCCAAGTCGTCTTGTCATTCCATTCATATCTCATATCTGATGCATCAGGCTCAAGTATCTGATCTCCAGAGGTTTATTTGTCACTGCTTTTCAGTAGGGTGTTTTTGTTGTATATACTGTGCTCCGGTGGTATACACAAATTGAACTGCCCGAGTAGCGAAGTTATTCAACTGTAAGGCATCATTTACACCCATTCGCAACGCTGAAAATGCAGTATACGCGTGTAGCTCACTGACCATATTTACTTCACTTTGCAATGGAGGACATGTAGTACGCCCGGGCAGTGTTAGTTCCACTAGGCGAGCATGTATCATGTGTGCTGAGGTACTTACCCACATATACCAGTTTGTATTAATGCCCCCATGTCATGACGATATGCCTATTAGTATCTCGGGTGCAATTTAGTTCCATATTTCACTGGAGCGCAAGTCTGACTACACAAATACCATCGCACTCTACCACATGGTAGTATTGATAGACTTCTAGCGCGAACGAATATATGTTGACCTGTATATTTAGTGAGCGCGACTGATCCAACTGATTTGTATTTTGAAGTAAGTAGGCCTCCTGCAACCTGTGCCTGTCACACCTCAACTCATCCCATACCAGTATTGCTCCCATTTAACATAGAGTTGCTTCCGGCATTCTCTAGTATTCGGGCTTTGAAAAGTTGTACTGAACTCACCTTACACAGCATGCTTCTCTTCACTATGTTCTCTATGGTCTCTGTCATTGCACGCGTACGCTGGTAGTTTATGTATATATACATATATACCTGTGCTCCTACAGATCTGTCAGTCGCAAGCACATGCCACGTGTTCAGTATTAGGCATAGGCAGTATGTGTTGAGCCACAACTAATAAATTCTTTTGAATTTGTTCATGCAGGAAGTCCCCCTCTGCACTACAACGAATCGCCAGTGTCGTAGAAAGTACCGGCGACTACCACAACGCCGTTAGGTTAGTCGACGACTTAGTGCATAAAGGTCTACTTAAAATTACAGACGGATTGTCTGCGATCAATATATACAAGCGCGCACAGATGCCTGGCAAGTGTGTGGGTGTGTTGGAATACCTGGTAAAGCAATCAGAGGCACAGCCACCCACCCACACTCTATCTGCGACTCACTATAACCGCGTGATTATGAGCTTAGTCCACGCTCGCGACACGAAAGGGGCTCGAACTGTGTTCGATTCTATGCTCACACACAACATTGCGAGGACACTAATTTCATACACTACTATGATCGACGCCTATGCGGCCGGTGGACAGTACAAGTTTGGCTTAGACTTGTTAGCAGAGATGCGCACTGTGGGGCTGGTACCCAATACAACCACCTATAATAGTGTGATAGCCACGTGTGTGCCAGGCAGGCAATGGAAGACCATACAAGGACTTCTGCGTGAAATGCATGACGCTAAAGTGCCTGCCGATCTCAATATATACAATTCGGTACTGTCTGTGTACGGGGCGGTGGGCAAGTGGAAACTGGCGGTAGACACGTTGAAGGATATGCAAAAGTCGGAAGTAGGTATAAGGCCGAATGTGATTACCTACAGTACTGTAATTGCGGCGTGTGGCAAAGCGGGACAGTGGGAACCAGCCATGGCACTCCTAAAAGAGATGGATATAAATAGTATAACGCCAAACAACTATACCTACAACGCGGCAGTGATTGCCTGTGGGAATGCAGGACGTTGGGAGGAGGCGGTCAGATTGCTGCGCGAAATGCGCAAGAAGGGGTTGCGCCCCAACAAATACACATACACAAGCGTTATTTCCGCATGTGAGAAAACAAGTCGCTGGGAGGCCGCCCTGGAGGTGCTTGCAGATATGCGAAAGGCCAAGCTCAAGCCGGATGCGTTCGCGTACAGTACAGCTATCTCAGCGTGTGGTAAGGGTGGGCAGTGGGAACAGGCCCTTCAAATGATGCAGGAGATGCAAAGCGCCGGTGCGTCGCCCAACACGACCACGTACAATTCATGCCTGTCTGCGTGCGAGAGATCGGAGCAGTGGGGTGAAGCGATGAGTCTCCTCAATACCATGAGAGTTGCCGGTGTGCCGTTCAATGACAGTACAAACACACTGGCCTCGGCGGTGTGTGCCAAAGCTGGCTTGTGGGAGGAGGGCATGAGTCTGTTGAGAGAGATGGCCGCCGCCAAAGGGGCCAAATGTGACCGGAAGGTGTACACCAATGTCATACAAGCATGCGCTTCACAGGGCAGGTGGGTGGAGGCGCAGGAATTATTGGCGAATATGCGCGAGAGGGGTGTACTCCCGACTGTGTTGACCTACAACGCACTACTCGCCGCGTACAAGACAGCGGGTAAGTGGGAGAACACGGTACAAACACTACACACCATGCGCCAGGAGAACGTGGCAGTGGATAGGGTCAGCTACAACACAGTGCTGGCAGCCTGTGCACAGTACGCACAGCACGAGAAGGCGGCTGAGTTGCTGAAGGAGATGGGTCGGGCGGGGATCATCCCGGATACGTTTGCGTACAGCAGTGTCCTGCTGGCCTACGAGAAAGCCGGCCAGTGGAAGGGTGCGGCGAGGGTTTTCCGACACATGGGTGAGAGGGGCGTTGTACGCACCACAACGACGTACACCACGATGATTAGCGCGTGTGCCAAGGCTAGGAAGTGGGAGGATGCGATACGTGTGCTCGATAGCATGCCACGCGCAGGCGTGACACCAGACACCAGCACATACAACGCAGCGATCGCCGCGTGTGACCAAGCAGCTCGGCCTTATCATGCAGTTAAGCTGCTCGGAGACATGGTGCGGGCGTGCGTTTCTCCCGATACCATCACATACAACACAGTGCTGTCGGCGTTGACCAAGGGATCCGGTACGAATCATTGGCAGGTGAGTTTGAGTCTGTTGCGGAAAATGACTCAGAGAGGTGTCCAGCCAGATACAACCACTTACAGCTGTGTTGTCGCTGCGTGCAATCGTGGCGGGCAGTGGCAGATCATACCAGACATACTGCGGCAGATGCGTGCACAGGGTATCCGTGGTAAAACGGTTACTTACAACACCAGTATAGCCGCATGTGTCAAGGCTCAGCAATGGCTAGCGACATCTAACATACTACAGGACATGCGGGCCGAAGGCGTACCAACCAACACGGCCACGTACAACAACGTGCTTTCGTTGTGTGAGACGTTGGGCAAAGGCGAGCAGGCTTTAGAATTGTACAAAGAAATGCGAGGTGAGGAGGTTAAACCCGATCAACGTACGTACAGCATACCAGTGCAGGTGTGCGCGAAGGGGAACAGGTGGCATGAAGCTCTGGACTTTGTCAGCGCGATGAGGCATGAGGGCTACCCACCCGGTATAGGTGTGTATCGGTGCTTGTTCCAAGGTTGTGTTGGTGCACACCAATACGACAAGGCTCTACGCTTACTGGGAGAAGTCCGAGTGGATGGTCTGGAGATAGATGGTAGTATGTTTACCAAAGGTCTGTATGTCTGTGCCAAGAAAGGGGCGAGCCACACTGCCCAGGAGTTGTTAGATGAGATGAAGGTTAAAGGTGAGGATCCGACGGTGCAGGGATATACGAGTGCTGTGTTGGCTTGCGAACGGGCGGGCGAGTGGCAGGCGGCGGTGCGTATAGTGAAGGAGATGGGGTCGACACTCGCCTCTAGTGACCAGTTTGGGGCGGCTGTTCATACTGAGGTAGATACGAAGACGGATACGGTGGGAAGCCAGACAGATGCTGTAGAGAGGGAGGATCTACTAGGGAGTGACTTAGACACCAAGGAGAGGCACACGGATGACCTGAGTGCACACATAGACATGGTGCTAGACCACTCCAACAACCAGGCAGGCGTCACACACAGTCAAGCCAATCCTGCACACGGTGGGCCTATGCCTAAGGGAGCCATACCACAACACACACAGTCACAAGTACGAGAACACGCACCCGCATCAGCGGCACAGGGCGAGCCTCCGATCTGCACAGGCAAGGTGTGATTGCGTACAACGTTGCCATCAGTGCGTGTGCCAAGAACCGACAGGGGCAGTGGGCTATAGAACTATTGCGAGACATGACACGTGTAGGTCTGCAGGCAGACACGGTCACGTACAGCGCAGCCATCGATGCGTGCAGGAAGACCGGGATGCACACACAGGCACAGAGCCTTATGCGTGAGATGCAAAAGCAAGGGCGTAGCCGTTAATGCACACACATACACCAGTATCACGGTGTCCAAGGGTGAGGCTGGTGAGTGGGACAGCGCCGTGCGTGTGCTCGACACTATGGAGAAGAGGGGTGTGGCACCCGACACACAGGCGTACACGAGTGCTATAGCTGCGTGCGCCAGGGCGGGTAGATGGCAGACCGCTCTCACTGTACTGCAACGGATGCGGACCAAGAATGTGACCCCGAACGTGTACACATACAGTAGCGTCATATCCGCGTGCCACGGCCAGTAAGTGGGAGGAAGCGCTTGCGCTCTTGCGGGGTATGCCAAGCGCAGGGGTAGAGCCCAATACGTTCGTGTACAATGCGGCTATCTCGGCATGTGGGAAGGCTGGCCAATGGGATCAAGCGGTGGGGTTGGTGCGAGAGATGGGGAGCAAGGGTGTTGCACGCGATACCATTACGTACAACAACGCTATCCTCGGAGCGGCCATAGGAGGCCAGTGTGCGGTGGCCCTACAACTACTCGAGGAGATGTCTGATAAGAGTAAGGGCAAGGTACAGATACAGCCGGATACGATCACGTACACGTGCGTGTTTAAAGCGTGTGAGAGCGGGCTGGAATGGGAGAATATCCCCAGGATATGGAAGCGGATGTTAGGCGACAACGTAACACCGAGTCGCAGGACATACGATGCAGCGGTATCGGCGAGTGTGAAGTTTGAGCAATGGGAGTTTGCCAAGTTCTTACTGAGTGAACTGACTGCCAATGACCCCAAGTAGAGGCGGTGGGGGATAGACTTAATAAGTTAGGGCCTTTTGTCAAGCAAGCGGTGCATTGTAGAGACCAACACTAGAGAGAAGTATTTAAAGCAGCGGAAAGTGTGAGCAGAGTCCGTTCAAATTGTACCGAGACATGACCAATGCTAGATCTGGTGTCGCATGGTCGTATGTGCCGTCAGGAGTCCCTTGCTGTGTGGGGTAATTTCAGTTTACAAGTCCCTGCTGTATGGGGTAAATCCGGTTTACAGTCTTAATGCGGAGACACGACAGACGGTGTCAAAATGGGTGCGAAGTTCCATTAGAGGACTTTCTAGACTGTACTATCTCAGCACAATGGCTAGGTGCAACCCCTTAGTACAAGTGCTGTGGTGGCAGGTACAGTAGGGATGGCTGTGGTGCGCACTATTAAACTCGTGTGTGGGTGAATGGGCCATCTCAGCCCAATGGCTAGGTACAACCTCTTAGTACAAGTGCTGTGGTGGCAGGTACAGTAGGGATGGCTGTGGAGCGCACTATTACACTCGTGTGTGGGTGACTGAGCCATCTCAGCCCAATGACTAGGTACAACCCCTTAGGACAAGTGCTGTGGTGACAGGTACAGTAGGGATGGCTGTGGTGCGCACTATTCCACTCGTGTGTGGGTGACTGAGCCATCTCAGCCCAATGACTAGGTACAACCCCTTAGGACAAGTGCTGTGGTGACAGGTACAGTAGGGATGGCTGTGGTGCGCACTATTGCACTCGTGTGTGGGGAGTGCACACCCTACCAAGCTCAAAGCTCAAGTTCTGGCCAGCAGGGTACTGAGTGGATGAGATGTATGGCTAACATGGACGTTGTATTCAGTGTCTGGCCCCAATTAAGCGAGTTCAGGATTTCTTATCTATCCATAATTTGAGAATAAGCCAAATTATCACAAGGCTTATGGTTCAGAGATGCTTGCGGCGTAGAGAATCAGATGTGCAGAAGTTTGTCCGTGTGTATATGCAATAGTATCTCGTCGAGGATGGGCGATAACTACTTATCATGAACGGCTATATTCAAATGCATACCTATCGGCGTCGGAACGACAAATATATAAACAGGACTATCAGCTATAATAAACATGCCTGCACTTTCAATCAAAATACAGGAGTGCGTGAAAAAGGACTTGAATAAAATCGTATATTCATGTGTACAAAATGTTCAGATTGAATAGATATATCTATACTTCTTGCTTTCACACAAGCATGTTATATTCCAACATGCTGTATTATCACAATACCTGCCGCCATTGCGAAGCGCTCAAATGTGGTGTGCACCGAGTGCTGGGATGCGTCGGCACTTCAGAATATGTAAATATATAAACATAGCTATTGGGTTAACCTTAAAAACCTAATCGAGTACATATATACAGCAATTCAGCTTACACAGACTTGGATGATCTCATCAGAGCTCACAGTCAGATCCTGGTAGTAATTCCTAAATCCAGCTCATATAGTTTGGCTGTCTACATCCGGTTCTAGATTCTATTCCACCACTACTAGTGCCTGTAGTGTCGAGTGCATTGAGACACGTAGCTACTACAAACCATGTGTAAATAACGACCCCGATTAATCCAAACTCAAATGTCCAGTTAAGAGTGCACAGCTAGTTTCATTACCAATACCTTAATTACTCGAGAGGTTTATTAGGTGGTGGTTGCAAGTGATGTAGTAGGCGTGTTACATCCTACTTACCTGACCGGAGCGCTCTATCAGACCCAACGCAGGGCCCTCCTTTCTCAGAAGTATTAAGGTACATTGTGATGACAAAGCTAACTACTCGGTCATATGACTGCAAAAAACATGTGAATTGCAATGGTGTTCAGAACCCACGGCTACATGTATTTACTAATGCCTCAGTGCTTGGGAGCTCTGGTGGAAGTAGTGATCCATAGATAGCCCCACGGGAGTGTGGCATCTACCACAGATGAGTAAGCAGGAGTTAAACTCTGTCAATTAGAGTGTAGCTACGTGTACACTGGGTATTTTTAAGTTGATCGATGTATTTTGTTCAGACCTTGTATTTATCCGCAATCACAATCTCATTAGTCGTTTGACTAAGTACTAGTAAGTAATAAGTACACTCATAGAGCACAGCAAAGTCTAGTATACACTCATAGAGCACAGCAAAGTTCCCCCCTCCCCCCCCCCCCCCCCCCCTAGTCACACTCTGCTTTTAATACCACTTCCATATCGCACTCTATTAACATACAAAGTAAAAGTAACATCTTGGTCTATATACAAGTTATATCTCTCAGGTGTCTCAATGGTGTGGCCACTCTACTCGCTAGTGAGGTACTTGTTTAAAAATGTGTACACTTCAGACGTCTCCTATAGAAGACACCTAAAAAATATAATACTTAAACCCATAACCCCAAACTCTAAACTCTAAACCCAAGAAAAGAAGTAGAAACCCGCTTCACACTGGTACATAGTTAAATACGTGTTTTTAGGTCTTTGATAGTATGATATAGGTCAATGACAGAGATAGGTGTATTTGATATCCATACTTACGTCTACCATGTTTACACGGAGGTATACATACTAGTATTCAATGGTCTCAAGCAAGGAGGGAATGCTTGCGACTATCGACCAAATATACCGTGTGAATCAGCAGCACCTTTACCCTAGTCACTGCCGAGTACCTACAGGAGCACACCAATGCTTACTGGCATGGTATCGCTCATAGACATATCGGATGCACACAATACCTGACCATTCTTTCTTTCTTAATATACTTTGTATACATATTAGATTTGAATATTCCTGGTAAGTATTCCCCGTAGATCGTGCACTGGCGCCGGTAGAGACGCACACTTCAAACGAGATGACAACCGAAAGTAAAACGCTGATCCCGCTAAGTGTAAGTGGTCGCCTGAAGAGCATGGAAGTCAGGTTGAAT
>LUCW03002483.1:0-11371 GCA_001586965.3 Sphaeroforma sirkka | reverse complement strand
ATACGTACGTATATATATATGTATATATATATATATTTATATATATATATGTATATATATGTATATATATATATATATATGTGAAATTCGCCCATAATAATAACTTACATGGTCGCCTGAATTGAACCTACTATGAAATTTGACACTTTGATATAATTTTTCCCAACTCGAGGTCTTTTATTTGTATATCCATTTATTATCTCTCATATACTCTCCTTTAGCCAGGCCCATCATCGCCTAGATCCAACACCTTTTAAGGTACATCTTAAAAAGAACTGTTGGCAGCCCGGCGGCATGTTCGGCTGAAAACCGTATCGTGCAAGACGATAATTTCTCTTCGTTTGGGCGGACCTGCGCACGTAGTGTGCATCAGGCGGATAGCGTCGTAGATGACAACTACCCTTTAACCTCTACCATCATATGACCACTTAACTAAATAAATATGCCCCACTGTAATATGCAGAACTATATATTAGTATATACAATAAATGGAGTTTCATTCTACTTCTACCCTTAATATATCTATAATAAATGAATTTTATAGACACGCTATACACACAAATGAACGATATAGAACATAAACTATATAGTTGCGCGTTTCACTTCCACTTATTCGGGTGTTCAGATAAGGAGTTCTGCGTAACTTGCACGAGTTTTTAACACAAAACCTTGATATGTAGATATGACTATATAGATTGTGACTGTGCTGCTATGCAAACGATGCGCGACAAGTCAGATCTGGTATAAACAAATACGAAATTGGAACTCGTGGCTATCTTGCGTAATATAAACTATATAGATATCCCTATATTTAATAGACAATTCTGTAATTGATACAAAAAACTACCACCAAATATATATGTACTATGTAAAACAGATCTTAGCGGATAAAAAACAAACAAAACAAAATCTACCGTTTACTAGATCGATACACTTGACTAAAACAAAGACGTTGGAATAGACCTGTGGATAGACTTGGTGTAAAACTATAGAAAGATGCGGGTAAGGGAAACATAGATATATACATCGAGGATACCGTAAAACGAAGGCAGGGGGGCAAGGCCGCGGATAGTCAAAGATTGAGGGAGCGTGTAGGCGGATAGACAAAAGCGAGCAGATGCACGGAAAAGCGGAACGGCGATACCGGTTCAAAGCGGGACGGGGTTGAGTGCAGTGCGGGGCGGGGCGTTACGGTGGATTCGACTAAATTCGATTTGATATCATCTCATCTCCTCTTGTCTCCTCTTGACTCCCGTCCTCGGTACGTGTATGTGCAGACCCACCGAAACCACAAGATAGTGAATTACCGTTTTGTACGTAATAACATAAGTCCACTTACGATAAAGCCCACTATATACAATATCCATTATACTTCTACTCACTATTCGCTAAACCTTAAACAATCAATAATAAAAATCAGTAATACAAACACAGCAATTTAATAAATAGCGACATAATCAAATCTCCGCCTACTAGAAAATGTACACAACTAACCTATCACAAATATACTCAAAATGAACTGCACACATGATTAACTTATCTTAATAGGAACTGCATATAATTATCTTATCATGTATATACTCAAATGCCAAAATAATGTATATATGAAATTAGGTTACAACCTATTCCCTGCGCTTTTTCTCAATTTGAATTATAGGTGTTGCACAAAGTGTCTAACCATATAAAAAAAGCATATGTGCATATAGAAGGAAAAATAAAAATAAATGGGCATTATAAACCCTACAACTACTTGTTAATTTTTAATGCTGACATTTTCATTGCGCGAACGTACAAAGGTGTCACAAAAAATCTCTTCAGGTACAAGATAAGAATTTCGTCGATGTGGTTTGCTTTCTTTCACCATCCTATGAGTGTCCCTCGTGTCTACACGTGCATGTTGTATCATTGGTTCTCTACCATACAACATACCTGACCTCAACAACTTACCTGACTCCAAGGTCACATCCAATAGTCCCCCGTGCTCGACTCATCGGGGTATATACAGCGAAGAAAGAAATCGAAACAAATAATCAGCAAAATATATACAAGGAAAATATCCGAAAGAGCTGCGAACACGAGGCCGCGGTCAAAATCTTTACCTCGTAGCAGTGTCGCATCTCACCCCAATTGCATAGCAGCAGATAACCTGTACAAATGCTTTTTTATTAATAGGTTGCAAAAAAAGGAGATAATTGAAGCCAGCATCGGACGTATCAAAGTCGAAAGCAACTCACCAATAACCAAAAGTAAAGGAGGCGATCCCGATACCTTCGCTAGACCTGCAAAAGACCTGGTACGGGTTAGTAACGATGTGAACACATGAAGGCCAACCTCTCGACAAGAAATGAACCTCACGCACATTGATTCGACAATTCACCTCTTGTTTTCCGGCAGCATGTGGCGGTAACGTTCATCCGGACCTGTGGAACATGTACAAACAATATTAGTACACGTAAGAGGTAACAAAAAATCGCATCAACAATGACCTGTGGAGAAGTTAGTACCTTCCGTAGTGGCGTCAAAAAATCCACCGGGAGATTAACACTTTATCGAGCGGTTTCGGTCTGATGTTGCTGGTTTCCGGCGTCGCTATGCTGGGATTGTAGAACTGATGTAGACAACGTCGCAAGTGGTAGGTGTGGTGTGTGGTGTTTTCTTTGTTTCCGTTAATAACTACAGGCTTGATACTGATGATCGAGTGATGAGCAAGTATATGCCTGACGATCGCGATTTGAATTGATGCTATTGGAGCGATGATGTGTGGCTTTTGATTCTTGAATCCTTGGTCACTTAGTTATGAATATTCTTGAATCCGTAGTGCGTGGTTGCGGTACGGTGCTGCCTTACTGATGTTCACCCTAGTATGTTTTTTTTTCCTGTTCTTGCCTTCCTTTGCTATTCCTTCCCCTTATTTTCCTTTGTAATGTTCCTTGTGCTACCTTTGTTTATGCCCTTCCTTTGTGTGTGTACATTGTACGTTCTTTCGAAGAATATGTTTCATTTTTTTTCCTGATAACAATGTTTTTTGTTTTTGTTTTGCTGTTGTTGTTCTTATGCTGACATTTGGCTGAGAATGTACTATGTGTGGTTCTAATCAGGCCAAGTTATTTCTTGCACTATTATTGAAATGCAGACTATCAGTCATGCGCACATAGCTTAATGATAGTGACTATATCCACGACTCGCTAATAAAGATGGGTTTTAGGGTTTTAGATGATCTTGCACGTCCTCTACGATATTGAAGTGTATGCCCTGTTGTGGTGCCCTGCTACGAGTGAAGCTATTCCTGTGTCCTATAGCTGTTGACTATATCCTAGTGTTCCTGTTGGTAGAAGCGTATCCATGTAGAGTGCGGAACTAACGGGGGGCATGACGTGTTCTATTTGGGACTGGTGGACAGATGTTGACTCACGGTTTCACTACTAGTTGCGCGCAGGACTGGAGTTGTAGCTAGCGGACATACAATGGCTCACGAGGCCTCACCAATGGCACACGAGGCGGAAGACTGGCACACAAGGCCAACGACTTACGAAGTCATCTCAATGCACACGAGGCTAAGCCGTTGACTCACGAGGTCATATCAATAGCACACGAGGCTAAGCCGTTGACTCACGAGGTCATCTCAATAGCACACGAGGCTAAGCCGTTGACTCACGAGGTCATCTCAATAGCACACGAGGCTAAGCCGTTGACTCACGAGGTCATCTCAATAGCCCACGAGGCTAAGCCATTGACTCACGAGGTCATCTCAATAGCACACGAGGCTAAGCCATTGACTCACGAGGTCATCTCAATAGCACACGAGGCTAAGCCATTGACTCACGAGGTCATATCTCAATAGCACACGAGGCTATGAATGCACACGAGGCTGGCGAGTGGCACACAAGGCCAGGACGGAATCACAAGACTGGGTTGGCACAAGAAACACAGGCTGAGCAAGAGCAGGGCACGGGCAGTGGCGGACTGGTCACAAACAACCGAGGCTATCATCTGGTACACGAGGCCATCACAGGGTCACACAGCGACGGAGAAGGGCACACGAGGCCACCACGGCTATCCGAACGGATCTCTTGACGCTAACACAAACTCAAACTGGGGTGATCATTGGCACACGAGGCCGGTACACTCATATAATCATCTCTGACACACGAGGCCATCCATAAACGCCAACTAAATGGTAGGTCTGCTAAACCGGCTCGTCACGAAGTAATATATAAATGGCTGACAAAACAAACCAGTTGCCGAAAGGCACACGAGGCCATCACATTTTGGGCACACGAGGACATCCCAGACTTTGATCACAGACGCACACTGGGCTGAAGATTCTAAAATAGTGTCTTGGCTGATGATGGGTACATTGCGATGCGCACTAGGCGGAGGATCGGATCATGAAACCATCAAAAGCAGCACACAGCTTATAGGAAACGGAGGCCGCCACAGATTCACACGGCTGTCGATGGTATGACAGGTAATTCCAATAGCGGAAAGTTGCAGAGAGGCACACTCAACGGCAGTACTTAAATACTGGAACCGGCAGTTGGGGAGAATATCACTCTTTAAAGTACTTTTTGTTGTTGTTGAAAATCACTAGGTCGTCGGACTTCAGCTTTTAA
The DNA here is from genome assembly GCA_001586965.3 of Sphaeroforma sirkka. NCBI lineage: Eukaryota > Ichthyosporea > Ichthyophonida > Sphaeroforma > Sphaeroforma sirkka. Next base: position 6,758 of record LUCW03002483.1, on the reverse strand, counting down.
GGCACTAAAAGGGTTTGGACTCATCACCGACACTCATCGCAGGCTGACAGTACAATGAAGAGAATAGCTGACAGAACCAATGCAACATTACACACGCTTTAATGAGACAAAAACACAACACGACTGACGACGATCGTGCTTTGTACCCAGTTTATATAGAACTGGGAAGGCGACAGCACAACATCGATCACTCGTTGGAGAAGGATGATTTATAGTCAATTTCTCTTTCACAATCCAGAAGCCAGAGGGTCATGGCAGGGAGAACTTGATGTCCTATTGAAGAATAGCGTCATTGGAATGTGTATGCTATTGTAGATAATTGTGTAGCCACTCCTATTCGTCAACGTGAATCAGATGCGTCATGGAAAAAGTGCTTAGTTTGATAACCAAATATTTAACCAATAGAAAACGATATCTCTTAAAAATTCATTTCAGAAATTAAATCTGCGTCATATTTCATTAAAAATGTATTTATTTTTAAAGTCGTCGTAAATATAAAATTTAGAATATTTGTTACAAAGCAAAATATTTGTAAAGCAAAATAGAACCATCAATCCGATTGCATTTAAAATTAGATTCTCACTCTTAGAGAACCAGTGTCCAGTCAGAGTCTCACATCTTTTATAAAAAAATATAAAATGGGTTCTTGTTACTAAAAAAAATGTTCACTATGTAAATTTTACTATATGAATTATTATATATAATATTTGATATTATTTAGTGTTTGTCTGTACTCTGAAGTCTGAAGTCTAAACTCGATACGTAATTAAATACGTATTGAATACTGGAGTTGAGACTTGAGCTCACTATTGGGTTTGAGTAAATATATTTTGTAGAAGTATTTGTTTTTTTTTGGGTTGTTTTTGTTTTTTGAACAAGTTAATTGTTTTGTACATAGGTGATAGTATGATAGGTCATAGTCTTGTTCAATTTAGAAGGCTATGTAGAGTGTGCTATACTGGCATTGCTGGGTAAACTCATGACTTAATTTAGGGAGGGCAGAGAGTTGCAGCCTATGTTGTTCTAACGACATTTTTTCAGGAATCAAAAGTGCTGTGCAGGAATAATAAGAATGCTTTCCATATTGAGAATGCCATATTTAGCCTTTCATTAGTGCATAATACTTCCAATGGGGGCTCTGAACTTCACCGAAGGTATCTATGTGGTCGATTTTGTAGATATGTTAACAAAGTGTGCATAGGTTATATACCTACACCTTTATTGTTGCGGTTAATTGTTTGTCGTAAAACTGTTACCCCTCACTATACCATAGAATACCCTTCACTGAAGTTTGGGTTACCATTCACATTGTTCAAACTTTAGTAATGGTGTATGATACCCTTCGCTGTATTGTAGAATACACTTCTCGCATATAATTGCTTACATTCAACCTGTAATACACGAAATATTTATGTCCAATATTCTATGTATCTCCATTCGCGTGCTGTCGATGTTGATGTGTGCAACTGGTCATCCGATGCGTGTAAAAAAAAATACGCTAACATGGTGTAGCTAGGATACAAGTTATCGTATGTGCGACGATTAATTTTCCCTTGTGTATCTCGATGATCGCACTTAATAGATCTCGGGGGAATGTATTGTAAATTAATGCCAATTTAGACTATTCAACTCAGTGCTATATTAGGTATCTAATGTCAATGTCTGAGCGAAGTACCACAAAGAACGTCTGTACCCAGGTCGAATCTCAGTGGTTACTCAGGGTGTAATAAATTCAACAATGTCGGATTGATACTCAATGTCGATTGTCACCATATACAATCTCTAGAGGTTCAGTATCACAGATTACACGAAGCATTATCAAGATATTCTGTTGCTGTCACGTGCAGTTTGAGAACACGTAAAAGTTCCGTTGAGATATATTGTCTTCCATTTACCAGCCGATTGTACTTCGGCGATGCGCTTAGTGCGCTGGCATGCACCTTGAAATCTAATTTGACGATCCGAACAACTTATTTAGAGCACAACCGATGCATACTTAGACATTCGTTTCATAGTAGCTAGTGGTAGATTTTCTCAGTGAGAGCGTGCAACAAATACAACGGATTTATGAATACGCATGTGACAATCTTGTTAGCTAGATACTACTAGTGGACAATTCTTTCATAGTTACTACTGGTGGCAATTCTTTTAGTGTGAGCGTGTAAATTGCCAAAACATCATTCTCTGCCTGAGATTTACATACCCGGGTTTGTTGCATAATTTAGAAGGCTATGTATGTTTGCAAGCTATATGAGTCCCGAGTGTGACGAACAGCTGTGGCCATTCTCAAGAAATCAACAAATAGTACTAGTGATCAGATATTACCATTTTACAACAACGAGCAAATTAACAAACCCGGATTTGATTTTAGCTTCCTTGATGTACGATTTTAAAAGAATCTATATTCTATAGATGCTGGCCACTTTCTTCCCAATTCCCCAGTCAACACAATTACACAACACCATTTGCGGGAAAGCCCTAAAATTGTCAGTACATTTATGTAAGGATGCAACAAGTGTTCCAGTTGAAATCTGATCTCTGACGTCCTAAATGTGTGCCCAGTTTGTTCGCGGAATGGTGCTGCGTAGACTGGGTTCGATTGTAGTACGAAACTAGGAACTTAAAAAGCAACCCTGTGTTTAAAATTGGTCTCGGCTATGGAATATGCGAGTATGCATGTATGCCCATTCTTGCGCATTCTCTGAAATCGATGACTTGTCGATGAGTCGATGACTCGTTCATGTTTTAACCGCATTTTCTGATCTCCTATAGAAATTGATGACTTATCGGTGACTCGTCATTTTCAGCTGGTTGAACAGGATCGCCATAATTAGTGGTTACTGGTCAATAAAGAGACTCCGGAGACATATGTATGATCAGCACATCACAGATCAGTACATCAATTTGGGATTCTATTTATTTCTGGCATACTAGTCTGAATTTGATTGTAGAACGTTGGTGATGTGGAGTTGATGAGTCGTTGATGACGTATGTTTCTATTCAGTCTAAGTGATATACTGTACTCTGTTATTGTTTGCAGTTTTCCACTTGCAATTTCCATTGGAGATTGGTGTTTAAGATTTTAGGACGGTGGATGAGTCAGGACTCAGGAGATGTGGCCTGAAAGCCTCCTGACCTGGGTCCTGGAGTCCCCTGCAGACAGTGTGGAGTGGGGCCGTGTGGGTCTGTGGGGCAGTTTTCCAGTTTGAGTTTGCCTGAGTACATGTATATAGCCTGAGCCGGTGAGCCCTGAGGGCTGAGAGTCTGAACGACCCTGAGTTTCATAGTTTGGACTTTCAAATCTGAATCAGTGAAATCTGAAATCTCCAGACAGATGTATTTGTTTTTTAAAATAAATAAAAATAGTCTGGACTCTGTTTTGGTCTGGACTCTGGAGTGACTGCACTGGACCAGGTTTCACTTTGTTTTCGACTTTTAAGCCTTCCCATAGCCTTCGGTTCAATTTCGAAATAGGCTAAATATGTATGTATTTATTTAATAATTTATACTTTGCCTTTTCCCTTCCGGTTTTCCCTTTACATATTTACTGTATTTGTTTTCTTATTTGTTTAAAAAAAAAAACAAAAGGTGTTGGTTTCGACTTTCGTTGCAAGTCTTGAGACTTGAGTCTCGAGTCTTGACTACACCTGAATGCAAATGCTTTTGTTAAAATAATAATGTAACAGTGCACAGTGTACACCCGTTACTCCGTTAGGGCCGTTACCCGTACTGTACATATTCAAGCCTCGTCTGGACTATGGGTATGGAGTGAAGTTTGGACTTTGGAGTGATAAGGATCATTTTTGTTTTTGTGTTGTTTGACTGTTTGTTGACGGAAGTTTGGACTTTTGGACTTTTTTGGACTTTGTAAGTTCGGAGTGATTGGACTGTGAGGAATCAGGATCATTTCTGTGTATTTGTCTGTTGTTTGTTGTCTTATTCCAAAATCATAAATCCGGATTCCAGAACTATTTATAGGTTTCAATTCATTTTTTTATGTGTACATATTGGTTTGTTTGTTGTTTGTTGTCTATTCAGTTCCAGAATCGTGAATCCAGATTCTAGAACTTTTTATGTTTTTTTTTTTTAATATATATTTATATGCATTATCATTTATATGTCAACAACACACAACTTCAAAGCAGTCAACAACAACATTCGAAATGATCTGTGTTTTAATTTGTCACAGTTTCTCAGAATAAATAAATAACCATAGCCTTCTATTGTATAGAACAAAATAGTACATAAATATGCATATACACACATATGTACCTTTGTTGTTTTAAAAAAAACAATAAAAAAATTAATAACTTTTAAAACATCGACCCTTCTTTTTTTTTTATTGTTTTTTTTTAAACCAAAAATAATAATATTATAGCATAAAAAGAAAAAGAAAATATCAATTTATAACTTACAATTTTCCATGACGCGTCCGAATTGAAAGAGCCAATGAGAAAGTACGTTTAAATTTTACTCAAGTGAGATCAATTTAGATCACACGCTGTTCCGTTTGGTATGGTGAGAAACTGAGAACTGAAGATTGAGAAGTCGAAAGTCGAAACTCGCCTCAGCCCACATACAAGTCACCATCCATAACGCCGCTTTCATTCCTCGAATCTTCGTCAGTTTGAAGAAACGACGTATATAAGTCTCAGACAGGGTCGTTTCTTCTGCCAGTCTTCACATTTTGGGTTTGCAACTAGCATGAAGAACATTGTCTCTGTGATGTTTACGCATTGTATGGTCACGCTCGTCAGCCCCTCAGCTATAATATAGCGATTCCTTTGTGCCATTGTGGTGACTCTCCATTTATTTAAGATTGGTGTCAGGAATGCCCGCATGTTAGTTTGGAACGGCTCCGTCTTCTACGATTTATTCACGCGGGCCTTGTGTGTCGGAGAAAAAGTTTGACAAGTTGCAATGGCCCTGTGTGTTTTGTAAAACCGAGATTATGATAGCCCCCTTTCCGAAGGGTAACCCTGTGAAGTTAGCGCCCACCAGAATACGCCGATGAATTGAGTTTTTGTGATGGCCTCTGTGTGCCAAAATTGACTCTGTTTGCAAAGAGTTCTACTGACCTCATGTACCCAGAGTTGATCCGTATGAGTTTGTGGTTGCCTTGTGTGCCATATCGCATCCTATAATTCAGCCAGTCATGTATATAGTCCACAGTTTCGATGTGCGGCATTTTCCCGTCTTAAGTTTGTGCCGGCCTCGTGTGTTGCAAGAGAGAGAGGCTTCTGGTAGCCGTGGTGGCCTTGTGCGCCTTTCTCCGCCGTTGTGTGCCTTTCTCTGTCGTTGTGTGAGCCCTGTATTGATGGCCTTGTGCGCCAGTTGATGTCAGTTGATAGCCAGTGGATAGCCAGCGGATTGCCAGTGGATAGCCAGTGGATAACCAGTGGATTGCCAGTGGATAGCCAGTGGATAGCCAGAGGGATAGCATCGGCTGCTTGTGATCAGTCCGGTGCCAGTCCGTGGCTGCCGTGCCAGTCCGTGGCTGCCGTGCCAGTCCGTGGCTGCCGTGCCAGTCCGTGGCTGCCGTGCCAGTCCGTGCATGTCGTGCCCTGTTGGCTTCATCAGCCAGTGTCGGCTTCCGTGTGCCGCTCGTCAGCCTCGTGTGCATTTATACTGGCCTCGTGTGTCATGTCTAGCCTCGTGTGCTATTGGAGATGACCTTGTGAGTCAATATCACAGCCTTCGTGTGCAACCTGTCAGGGCCTCGTGTGCCACTGCTGATAGACCTCGTATGCCACTGATGATATGCCTCGTGTGCGAAATAATGATGATGATACCATATGAAACAACGTGTAGAACAGTAGATCTCCAGCACCGCGGACAGTTGGTATGTAAAGTAAGGAAAGAATATCGCTTCGTGTGTGCTTAGCGTCGGATTGGGGCGACTTACTAGTATGTCTTGCACCATGTGTAGTTCCGATATCGTATTACCAATATAGTAGTGCAGTCGTACCGTAAACCAGTAGGGAGGACTATCCACACCACGAAATGCTTTAAAAGGAAATAAGTTTATGTTTTGGGGTCAAAACCAAGGATGGCAAAATAGAATACGAAGCTCGGAGCGTACCACAATTGCTCGTAGCAAAAGCAAAACACGAATACGTCAAAATTAGCATACTTTTCATTATGCGTAGGTGGTAGTAAATCAGTATCCTTGACCTGAAATACAAACTTAAATCAATTAGTCGTCACGAGTAGTAGTGAACATTAGCCAGAGGCATACACAGCGCATGCAGTACCATATCCATCACAGCGTTGCCTGCGGATCACTGGTGTGTCGATGAGGGATCCCGTCGAGGATGGTGCCTACGCATATACCAGGTAATAACTTTTTTTTGAGGTCGTTGTTTGTCATTTGGGACTTCCATCTCGCGAGAGAAAGTACTAATTGGACTATCTCTGCCCAGGTTCTATGCTTGTTTTCAGCACTGAAAGGGAAGTACACCCAATGTTCAAGGTAAATCTCGTTTGCTAAGCTTGTTTCTTGTTTGTTCTGTGCCCTCGCCTTGGATTGGGTTGATTTAAATTTGTTGTTTGACTTTGTGTTGTATGCATATTCGTGAACTCAACATATCATCTACTTTTTGTTGATACATGCGGATACGAGGAAGCCAGGGGCTTGGGATATGATTAATGCGTAAGATGAGTTGAGGAGGACCCTGGTGGTATGTTGTATGGGGCGAAGACAACCACGAATACAACATGCAAACTAGTTTCAGGAGGAACATGTCAATGTGTTTTAT
>LUCW03002482.1:15000-27400 GCA_001586965.3 Sphaeroforma sirkka | reverse complement strand
CTTACATGGTCGCCTGAATTGAACCTACTATGAAATTTGACACTTTGATATAATTTTTTCCCAACTCGAGGTCTTTTATTTGTATATCCATTTATTATCTCTCATATACTCTCCTTTAGCCAGGCCCATCATCGCCTAGATCCAACACCTTTTTTAAGGTACATCTTAAAAGAACTGTTGGCAGCCCGGCGGCATGTTCGGCTGAAAACCGTATCGTGCAAGACGATAATTTCTCTTCGTTTGGGCGGACCTGCGCACGTAGTGTGCATCAGGCGGATAGCGTCGTAGATGACAACTACCCTTTAACCTCTACCATCATATGACCACTTAACTAAATAAATATGCCCCACTGTAATATGCAGAACTATATATTAGTATATACAATAAATGGAGTTTCATTCTACTTCTACCCTTAATATATCTATAATAAATGAATTTTATAGACACGCTATACACACAAATGAACGATATAGAACATAAACTATATAGTTGCGCGTTTCACTTCCACTTATTCGGGTGTTCAGATAAGGAGTTCTGCGTAACTTGCACGAGTTTTTTAACACAAAACCTTGATATGTAGATATGACTATATAGATTGTGACTGTGCTGCTATGCAAACGATGCGCGACAAGTCAGATCTGGTATAAACAAATACGAAATTGGAACTCGTGGCTATCTTGCGTAATATAAACTATATAGATATCCCTATATTTAATAGACAATTCTGTAATTGATACAAAAAAACTACCACCAAATATATATGTACTATGTAAAACAGATCTTAGCGGATAAAGCAAACAAAACAAAATCTACCGTTTACTAGATCGATACACTTGACTAAAACAAAGACGTTGGAATAGACCTGTGGATAGACTTGGTGTAAAACTATAGAAAGATGCGGGTAAGGGAAACATAGATATATACATCGAGGATACCGTAAAACGAAGGCAGGGGGGCAAGGCCGCGGATAGTCAAAGATTGAGGGAGCGTGTAGGCGGATAGACAAAAGCGAGCAGATGCACGGAAAAGCGGAACGGCGATACCGGTTCAAAGCGGGACGGGGTTGAGTGCAGTGCGGGGCGGGGCGTTACGGTGGATTCGACTAAATTCGATTTGATATCATCTCATCTCCTCTTGTCTCCTCTTGACTCCCGTCCTCGGTACGTGTATGTGCAGACCCACCGAAACCACAAGATAGTGAATTACCGTTTTGTACGTAATAACATAAGTCCACTTACGATAAAGCCCACTATATACAATATCCATTATACTTCTACTCACTATTCGCTAAACCTTAAACAATCAATAATAAAAATCAGTAATACAAACACAGCAATTTAATAAATAGCGACATAATCAAATCTCCGCCTACTAGAAAATGTACACAACTAACCTATCACAAATATACTCAAAATGAACTGCACACATGATTAACTTATCTTAATAGGAACTGCATATAATTATCTTATCATGTATATACTCAAATGCCAAAATAATGTATATATGAAATTAGGTTACAACCTATTCCCTGCGCTTTTTCTCAATTTGAATTATAGGTGTTGCACAAAGTGTCTAACCATATAAAAAGCATATGTGCATATAGAAGGAAAAATAAAAATAAATGGGCATTATAAACCCTACAACTACTTGTTAATTTTTAATGCTGACATTTTCATTGCGCGAACGTACAAAGGTGTCACAAAAAAAAATCTCTTCAGGTACAAGATAAGAATTTCGTCGATGTGGTTTGCTTTCTTTTCACCATCCTATGAGTGTCCCTCGTGTCTACACGTGCATGTTGTATCATTGGTTCTCTACCATACAACATACCTGACCTCAACAACTTACCTGACTCCAAGGTCACATCCAATAGTCCCCCGTGCTCGACTCATCGGGGTATATACAGCGAAGAAAGAAATCGAAACAAATAATCAGCAAAATATATACAAGGGAAAATATCCGAAAGAGCTGCGAACACGAGGCCGCGGTCAAAATCTTTACCTCGTAGCAGTGTCGCATCTCACCCCAATTGCATAGCAGCAGATAACCTGTACAAATGCTTTTTTATTAATAGGTTGCAAAAAAAAAGAGATAATTGAAGCCAGCATCGGACGTATCAAAGTCGAAAGCAACTCACCAATAACCAAAAGTAAAGGAGGCGATCCCGATACCTTCGCTAGACCTGCAAAAGACCTGGTACGGGTTAGTAACGATGTGAACACATGAAGGCCAACCTCTCGACAAGAAATGAACCTCACGCACATTGATTCGACAATTCACCTCTTGTTTTCCGGCAGCATGTGGCGGTAACGTTCATCCGGACCTGTGGAACATGTACAAACAATATTAGTACACGTAAGAGGTAACAAAAAATCGCATCAACAATGACCTGTGGAGAAGTTAGTACCTTCCGTAGTGGCGTCAAAAAATCCACCGGGAGATTAACACTTTATCGAGCGGTTTCGGTCTGATGTTGCTGGTTTCCGGCGTCGCTATGCTGGGATTGTAGAACTGATGTAGACAACGTCGCAAGTGGTAGGTGTGGTGTGTGGTGTTTTCTTTGTTTCCGTTAATAACTACAGGCTTGATACTGATGATCGAGTGATGAGCAAGTATATGCCTGACGATCGCGATTTGAATTGATGCTATTGGAGCGATGATGTGTGGCTTTTGATTCTTGAATCCTTGGTCACTTAGTTATGAATATTCTTGAATCCGTAGTGCGTGGTTGCGGTACGGTGCTGCCTTACTGATGTTCACCCTAGTATGTTTTTTTTTCCTGTTCTTGCCTTCCTTTGCTATTCCTTCCCCTTATTTTCCTTTGTAATGTTCCTTGTGCTACCTTTGTTTATGCCCTTCCTTTGTGTGTGTACATTGTACGTTCTTTCGAAGAATATGTTTCATTTTTTTCCTGATAACAATGTTTTTTGTTTTTTTTTTGCTGTTGTTGTTCTTATGCTGACACATTTGGCTGAGAATGTACTATGTGTGGTTCTAATCAGGCCAAGTTATTTCTTGCACTATTATTGAAATGCAGACTATCAGTCATGCGCACATAGCTTAATGATAGTGACTATATCCACGACTCGCTAATAAAGATGGGTTTTAGGGTTTTAGATGATCTTGCACGTCCTCTACGATATTGAAGTGTATGCCCTGTTGTGGTGCCCTGCTACGAGTGAAGCTATTCCTGTGTCCTATAGCTGTTGACTATATCCTAGTGTTCCTGTTGGTAGAAGCGTATCCATGTAGAGTGCGGAACTAACGGGGGCATGACGTGTTCTATTTGGGACTGGTGGACAGATGTTGACTCACGGTTTCACTACTAGTTGCGCGCAGGACTGGAGTTGTAGCTAGCGGACATACAATGGCTCACGAGGCCTCACCAATGGCACACGAGGCGGAAGACTGGCACACAAGGCCAACGACTTACGAAGTCATCTCAATGCACACGAGGCTAAGCCGTTGACTCACGAGGTCATATCAATAGCACACGAGGCTAAGCCGTTGACTCACGAGGTCATCTCAATAGCACACGAGGCTAAGCCGTTGACTCACGAGGTCATCTCAATAGCACACGAGGCTAAGCCGTTGACTCACGAGGTCATCTCAATAGCCCACGAGGCTAAGCCATTGACTCACGAGGTCATCTCAATAGCACACGAGGCTAAGCCATTGACTCACGAGGTCATCTCAATAGCACACGAGGCTAAGCCATTGACTCACGAGGTCATATCTCAATAGCACACGAGGCTATGAATGCACACGAGGCTGGCGAGTGGCACACAAGGCCAGGACGGAATCACAAGACTGGGTTGGCACAAGAAACACAGGCTGAGCAAGAGCAGGGCACGGGCAGTGGCGGACTGGTCACAAACAACCGAGGCTATCATCTGGTACACGAGGCCATCACAGGGTCACACAGCGACGGAGAAGGGCACACGAGGCCACCACGGCTATCCGAACGGATCTCTTGACGCTAACACAAACTCAAACTGGGGTGATCATTGGCACACGAGGCCGGTACACTCATATAATCATCTCTGACACACGAGGCCATCCATAAACGCCAACTAAATGGTAGGTCTGCTAAACCGGCTCGTCACGAAGTAATATATAAATGGCTGACAAAACAAACCAGTTGCCGAAAGGCACACGAGGCCATCACATTTTGGGCACACGAGGACATCCCAGACTTTGATCACAGACGCACACTGGGCTGAAGATTCTAAAATAGTGTCTTGGCTGATGATGGGTACATTGCGATGCGCACTAGGCGGAGGATCGGATCATGAAACCATCAAAAGCAGCACACAGCTTATAGGAAACGGAGGCCGCCACAGATTCACACGGCTGTCGATGGTATGACAGGTAATTCCAATAGCGGAAAGTTGCAGAGAGGCACACTCAACGGCAGTACTTAAATACTGGAACCGGCAGTTGGGGAGAATATCACTCTTTAAAGTACTTTTTGTTGTTGTTGAAAATCACTAGGTCGTCGGACTTCAGCTTTTAAGGCACTAAAAGGGTTTGGACTCATCACCGACACTCATCGCAGGCTGACAGTACAATGAAGAGAATAGCTGACAGAACCAATGCAACATTACACACGCTTTAATGAGACAAAACACAACACGACTGACGACGATCGTGCTTTGTACCCAGTTTATATAGAACTGGGAAGGCGACAGCACAACATCGATCACTCGTTGGAGAAGGATGATTTATAGTCAATTTCTCTTTCACAATCCAGAAGCCAGAGGGTCATGGCAGGGAGAACTTGATGTCCTATTGAAGAATAGCGTCATTGGAATGTGTATGCTATTGTAGATAATTGTGTAGCCACTCCTATTCGTCAACGTGAATCAGATGCGTCATGGAAAAAGTGCTTAGTTTGATAACCAAATATTTAACCAATAGAAAACGATATCTCTTAAAAATTCATTTCAGAAATTAAATCTGCGTCATATTTCATTAAAAAAATGTATTTATTTTTTAAAGTCGTCGTAAATATAAAATTTAGAATATTTGTTACAAAGCAAAATATTTGTAAAGCAAAATAGAACCATCAATCCGATTGCATTTAAAATTAGATTCTCACTCTTAGAGAACCAGTGTCCAGTCAGAGTCTCACATCTTTTATAAAAAAAATATAAAATGGGTTCTTGTTACTAAAAAAAAATGTTCACTATGTAAATTTTACTATATGAATTATTATATATAATATTTGATATTATTTAGTGTTTGTCTGTACTCTGAAGTCTGAAGTCTAAACTCGATACGTAATTAAATACGTATTGAATACTGGAGTTGAGACTTGAGCTCACTATTGGGTTTGAGTAAATATATTTTGTAGAAGTATTTGTTTTTTTTTGGGTTGTTTTTGTTTTTTGAACAAGTTAATTGTTTTGTACATAGGTGATAGTATGATAGGTCATAGTCTTGTTCAATTTAGAAGGCTATGTAGAGTGTGCTATACTGGCATTGCTGGGTAAACTCATGACTTAATTTAGGGAGGGCAGAGAGTTGCAGCCTATGTTGTTCTAACGACATTTTTTCAGGAATCAAAAGTGCTGTGCAGGAATAATAAGAATGCTTTCCATATTGAGAATGCCATATTTAGCCTTTCATTAGTGCATAATACTTCCAATGGGGGCTCTGAACTTCACCGAAGGTATCTATGTGGTCGATTTTGTAGATATGTTAACAAAGTGTGCATAGGTTATATACCTACACCTTTATTGTTGCGGTTAATTGTTTGTCGTAAAACTGTTACCCCTCACTATACCATAGAATACCCTTCACTGAAGTTTGGGTTACCATTCACATTGTTCAAACTTTAGTAATGGTGTATGATACCCTTCGCTGTATTGTAGAATACACTTCTCGCATATAATTGCTTACATTCAACCTGTAATACACGAAATATTTATGTCCAATATTCTATGTATCTCCATTCGCGTGCTGTCGATGTTGATGTGTGCAACTGGTCATCCGATGCGTGTAAAAAATACGCTAACATGGTGTAGCTAGGATACAAGTTATCGTATGTGCGACGATTAATTTTCCCTTGTGTATCTCGATGATCGCACTTAATAGATCTCGGGGAATGTATTGTAAATTAATGCCAATTTAGACTATTCAACTCAGTGCTATATTAGGTATCTAATGTCAATGTCTGAGCGAAGTACCACAAAGAACGTCTGTACCCAGGTCGAATCTCAGTGGTTACTCAGGGTGTAATAAATTCAACAATGTCGGATTGATACTCAATGTCGATTGTCACCATATACAATCTCTAGAGGTTCAGTATCACAGATTACACGAAGCATTATCAAGATATTCTGTTGCTGTCACGTGCAGTTTGAGAACACGTAAAAGTTCCGTTGAGATATATTGTCTTCCATTTACCAGCCGATTGTACTTCGGCGATGCGCTTAGTGCGCTGGCATGCACCTTGAAATCTAATTTGACGATCCGAACAACTTATTTAGAGCACAACCGATGCATACTTAGACATTCGTTTCATAGTAGCTAGTGGTAGATTTTCTCAGTGAGAGCGTGCAACAAATACAACGGATTTATGAATACGCATGTGACAATCTTGTTAGCTAGATACTACTAGTGGACAATTCTTTCATAGTTACTACTGGTGGCAATTCTTTTAGTGTGAGCGTGTAAATTGCCAAAACATCATTCTCTGCCTGAGATTTACATACCCGGGTTTGTTGCATAATTTAGAAGGCTATGTATGTTTGCAAGCTATATGAGTCCCGAGTGTGACGAACAGCTGTGGCCATTCTCAAGAAATCAACAAATAGTACTAGTGATCAGATATTACCATTTTACAACAACGAGCAAATTAACAAACCCGGATTTGATTTTAGCTTCCTTGATGTACGATTTTAAAAGAATCTATATTCTATAGATGCTGGCCACTTTCTTCCCAATTCCCCAGTCAACACAATTACACAACACCATTTGCGGGAAAGCCCTAAAATTGTCAGTACATTTATGTAAGGATGCAACAAGTGTTCCAGTTGAAATCTGATCTCTGACGTCCTAAATGTGTGCCCAGTTTGTTCGCGGAATGGTGCTGCGTAGACTGGGTTCGATTGTAGTACGAAACTAGGAACTTAAAAAGCAACCCTGTGTTTAAAATTGGTCTCGGCTATGGAATATGCGAGTATGCATGTATGCCCATTCTTGCGCATTCTCTGAAATCGATGACTTGTCGATGAGTCGATGACTCGTTCATGTTTTAACCGCATTTTCTGATCTCCTATAGAAATTGATGACTTATCGGTGACTCGTCATTTTCAGCTGGTTGAACAGGATCGCCATAATTAGTGGTTACTGGTCAATAAAGAGACTCCGGAGACATATGTATGATCAGCACATCACAGATCAGTACATCAATTTGGGATTCTATTTATTTCTGGCATACTAGTCTGAATTTGATTGTAGAACGTTGGTGATGTGGAGTTGATGAGTCGTTGATGACGTATGTTTCTATTCAGTCTAAGTGATATACTGTACTCTGTTATTGTTTGCAGTTTTCCACTTGCAATTTCCATTGGAGATTGGTGTTTAAGATTTTAGGACGGTGGATGAGTCAGGACTCAGGAGATGTGGCCTGAAAGCCTCCTGGACCTGGGTCCTGGAGTCCCCTGCAGACAGTGTGGAGTGGGGCCGTGTGGGTCTGTGGGGCAGTTTTCCAGTTTGAGTTTGCCTGAGTACATGTATATAGCCTGAGCCGGTGAGCCCTGAGGGCTGAGAGTCTGAACGACCCTGAGTTTCATAGTTTGGACTTTCAAATCTGAATCAGTGAAATCTGAAATCTCCAGACAGATGTATTTGTTTTAAAAATAAATAAAAATAGTCTGGACTCTGTTTTGGTCTGGACTCTGGAGTGACTGCACTGGACCAGGTTTCACTTTGTTTTCGACTTTTAAGCCTTCCCATAGCCTTCGGTTCAATTTCGAAATAGGCTAAATATGTATGTATTTATTTAATAATTTATACTTTGCCTTTTCCCTTCCGGTTTTCCCTTTACATATTTACTGTATTTGTTTTCTTATTTGTTTAAAAAAACAAAAACAAAAGGTGTTGGTTTCGACTTTCGTTGCAAGTCTTGAGACTTGAGTCTCGAGTCTTGACTACACCTGAATGCAAATGCTTTTGTTAAAATAATAATGTAACAGTGCACAGTGTACACCCGTTACTCCGTTAGGGCCGTTACCCGTACTGTACATATTCAAGCCTCGTCTGGACTATGGAGTATGGAGTGAAGTTTGGACTTTGGAGTGATAAGGATCATTTTTGTTTTTGTGTTGTTTGACTGTTTGTTGACGGAAGTTTGGACTTTTGGACTTTTGGACTTTGTAAGTTCGGAGTGATTGGACTGTGAGGAATCAGGATCATTTCTGTGTATTTGTCTGTTGTTTGTTGTCTTATTCCAAAATCATAAATCCGGATTCCAGAACTATTTATAGGTTTCAATTCATTTTTGTGTACATATTGGTTTGTTTGTTGTTTGTTGTCTATTCGGATTCCAGAATCGTGAATCCAGATTCTAGAACTTTTATGTTTTTTTTTTTTTTAATATATATTTATATGCATTATCATTTATATGTCAACAACACACAACTTCAAAGCAGTCAACAACAACATTCGAAATGATCTGTGTTTTAATTTGTCACAGTTTCTCAGAATAAATAAATAACCATAGCCTTCTATTGTATAGAACAAAATAGTACATAAATATGCATATACACACATATGTACCTTTGTTGTTTTAAAAAAACAATAAAAAATTAATAACTTTAAAACATCGACCCTTCTTTTTTTATTGTTTTTTTTAAACCAAAAATAATAATATTATAGCATAAAAAGAAAGAAAATATCAATTTATAACTTACAATTTTCCATGACGCGTCCGAATTGGAAAGAGCCAATGAGAAAGTACGTTTAAATTTTACTCAAGTGAGATCAATTTAGATCACACGCTGTTCCGTTTGGTATGGTGAGAAACTGAGAACTGAAGATTGAGAAGTCGAAAGTCGAAACTCGCCTCAGCCCACACAAGTCACCATCCATAACGCCGCTTTCATTCCTCGAATCTTCGTCAGTTTGAAGAAACGACGTATATAAGTCTGTGACAGGGTCGTTTCTTCTGCCAGTCTTCACATTTTGGGTTTGCAACTAGCATGAAGAACATTGTCTCTGTGATGTTTACGCATTGTATGGTCACGCTCGTCAGCCCTCAGCTATAATATAGCGATTCCTTTGTGCCATTGTGGTGACTCTATTTATTTAAGATTGGTGTCAGGAATGCCCGCATGTTAGTTTGGAACGGCTCCGTCTTCTACGATTTATTCACGCGGGCCTTGTGTGTCGGAGAAAAGTTTGACAAGTTGCAATGGCCCTGTGTGTTTTGTAAACCGAGATTATGATAGCCCCCTTTCCGAAGGTAACCCTGTGAAGTTAGCGCCCACCAGATACGCCGATGAATTGAGTTTGTGATGGCCTCGTGTGCCAAAATTGACTCTGTTTAAAGAGTTCGACCTCATGTACCCAGAGTTGATCCGTATGAGTTTGTGGTTGCCTTGTGTGCCATATCGCATCCTATAATTCAGCCAGTCATGTATATAGTCCACAGTTTCGATGTGCGGCATTTTCCCGTCTTAAGTTTGTGCCGGCCTCGTGTGCCAAGAGAGAGAGCTTCGGGTAGCCGTGGTGGCCTTGTGTGCCTTTCTCCGCCGTTGTGTGCCTTTCTCTGTCGTTGTGTGAGCCTGTGATGGCCTTGTGCGCCAGTTGATGTCAGTTGATAGCCAGTGGATAGCCAGCGGATTGCCAGTGGATAGCCAGTGGATAACCAGTGGATTGCCAGTGGATAGCCAGTGGATAGCCAGAGGATAGCATCGGTTGCTTGTGATCAGTCCGTGCCAGTCCGTGGCTGCCGTGCCAGTCCGTGGCTGCCGTGCCAGTCCGTGGCTGCCGTGCCAGTCCGTGGCTGCCGTGCCAGTCCGTGCATGTCGTGCCCTGTTCTTCATCAGCCAGTGTCGGCCTCGTGTGCCGCTCGTCAGCCTCGTGTGCATTTATACTGGCCTCGTGTGTCATGTCTAGCCTCGTGTGCTATTGAGATGACCTTGTGAGTCAATATCACAGCCTCGTGTGCAACCTGTCAAGGCCTCGTGTGCCACTGCTGATAGACCTCGTATGCCACTGATGATATGCCTCGTGTGCGAAATAATGATGATGATACCATATGAAACAACGTGTAGAACAGTAGATCTCCAGCACCGCGGACAGTTGGTATGGAAGTAAGGAAAGAATATCGCTTCGTGTGTATTAGCGTCGGATTAGGGGCGACTTACTAGTATGTCTTGCACACCATGTGTAGTTCCGATATCGTATTGCCAATACAGTAGTGGAGCAGTACCGTAAACCAGTAGGAGGACTATCCACACCACGAAATGCTTAAAAGGGAAATAAGTTTATGTTTTGGGGTCAAAACCAAGGATACAAATAGAATACGAAGCTCGAGCGTACCACAATTGCTCGTAGCAAAGCAAACACGAATACGTCAAAATTAGCATACGCATATGCGTAGGTGGTAGTAAATCAGTATCCTTGACCTGAAATACAAACTTAAATCACTAGTCGTCACGAGTAGTAGTGAACATTAGCTAGAGGCATACACAGCGCATGCAGTACCATATCCATCACAGCGTTGCCGCAGATCACTGGTGTGTCGATGAGGGATCCCGTCGAGGATGGTGCCTACGCATATACCAGGTACTAACTTTTTTTGAGGTCGTTGTTGTCATTTGGGACTTACTTCCGCGAGAGAAAGTACTAATTGGACTATCTTGCCCAGGTTCTATGCTTGTTTGCACTGAAAGGGGAGTACACCCAATGTTCAAGGTAAATTCGTTTGCTGCTTTGCTTGTTTGTTCGTGCCCTCGCTCTTGGATTGGGTTGATTTAAATTTGTTGTGCTGACTTGTGTTGTATGCATATTCGTGAACTCAACATATCATCTACTTTTGTTGATACATGCGGATACGAGGAAGCAAAGGGGGCTTGGGATATGATTAATGCGTAAGGTAAGTTAAGGAGGACCACAGGTATGTTGTATGGGTGAAGACAACCACGAATACAACATGCAAACTAGACAGGAGGAACATGTCAATGTGTTTTATATCGTGCAGTCCCCCTTATGTGGCGTCTGTAATGCTGTATACTATGGTTGTCAACATTAAAAGGCCTTGAAGCAAAATATCTCGTCCCTTATTTTATTATGCTTTCTGCACATTAAGTTTATATGGTTGGACACTTTGTGCAACACCTATAATCCTCCTGAGCTGTTCCCAAGCCGAAGTGTGATACTATTTGTAGCATTTATATTCTGCTTCTTTTGTAGTCGGTAGATAAGAGTGAGCGAGTCAAAGTGAAAGTGTGTGACAGATGTGCGATAGTTTTGTTATTTTGTTCTCGATTGCAATGTTTTTGTGAATGGCGTTGTACATTTCTACTATCACATTGTGAGGTCGGGATGAAACCAAGCGGAAACAAAGCGAAGAAAGTGTGATGAGAGGAGATGAGATGGTATCAAATCGAATCAAGTCGACCTAACGCATCGATGCAAAGTGTCTGCGCTTATCCGCCCAATCCAGGCTTGATCGAGGGACTGTCTTCTGTGGAGTGCATGCAAGATGTATTTAAGTAAGTGGAAGTGAAACGTAGCTCTGCCCGTATAGAAAGATGCTTGTCTACTTGTAAACCGTGTTATAGTTAATTTGCATACCTTGTTATATCGATATACTTCTGTGCAATTTGAGAAGAGATGTTACGTACAAGTTATAAAGGTTAATGGGTAGTTGCCACTTGTATGGGCTCTATCCGCCTGCTGCACACTACGTGCGCAGGTCCGCCCAAACGAATGAGAAATTATCGTCTTGGCCCACGTACGTCTTCAGACTACGCAACGCCACCAATCACGAGGTCTGGGCTGGGGTTACTTGGCCCACGTATGTCTTCGGACTACGCAACGCCATACATATATATATATATATATATATTTATATATTCAGATATTTATATATATATACATACATAAATATATATATATATATATATATATATATATATATTCATATTCATATTCATATTCATATTCATATATCTATATATAAATATATATATATATATATACTGAACTACGAGGTATGGGCTTGGGTCGATTTACATCTGTGCGTGGAGTGGTCGAGAGAAAAGGAGTCTACCACTGGCCACTAGAACCAGACAGTGAGGCTCAGTTGTCAGATGACGAAATGGAAAACACCGCATTCATTATATCAGAAGAGTTATGAACAGTCAAGCACCAATGTGATGAA
>LUCW03002482.1:0-10000 GCA_001586965.3 Sphaeroforma sirkka | reverse complement strand
TCCTCGGTAGGCTGTGGGCATAGTGTCAGAGATAGCCGTGTGTGACCGTGGTGTGGTACTGTATAGTCCTTGTGATTAGGTATCAGTGCACGAGTTTCTGTGGTGGCGGTGCAAGGTTTCACAGTATTTACGAATAGAAGGCGTGTAGCTCGATTGCATGGTTGAAGATGCGTGTGTTGTTACTTAGAGATCACTGCACAGAATCTCTTTCATAGCTAATACTGGCAGCCAAGTTAAGAATATACTACACAGGGAACACGCTCGCCAGCATAGCGCTACGATAAGTTCACGAAAGCATGGCCAGGGGAAGGAAGGGGAGAGGGTTTGTGTTTGAGAGATTTATTGGAATGTACGAGAGGTGTATTGGAATATTCGAGAGAAGTATTTGGAATATTTGCGGCATATATTGGAATGTTTGAGAAATGTAATGGATATTTGAGAGATGTATTCGTATGTTTAAAAGATGTAGTTGAGACGCGGTTTGAGTGTTTGCGCGGAAAGGTATACACATGGCATGCACTACGAGGCCTGGCTTATGAAGCAGTTATTCACACATGCATATGTACGGACACCGTAATTATGAATCATTTCGTTATATCTAATGGAACCAGGTTATGATGCTCAATGCTTTGGGCGAGCTTGCGCAAACTTATTCATGCGCACTACTCCAGTCTGACTCCAAAACCCCGCATAGTTGAACAAATAGGAATCGAAGCAAGTACGGATATATTTTTGCATATAAATATATATATATATATATATATATATATATATATATATATATATATATATATATATATATATATATATATATATATATATATATATACATATATATATATATAACACATATTTCTATATATATATATATATATATATATATATACACATACATATGCATACACACACAAACACACATCACACATCATAATATATGTATATGCAATATATATATATTATTACACTACACATAATAATGTATATATATATATATGTATAATATATAATACATATATTATTATATATATATGTATATATATATGTATAATAATAATATTACGGTATATCATATCCTCATATGATATGTTGATATTATATGTATATACACATACATATGGCTGACATGCATGTGAACATGCACATGTGTATGCATATTATTGTAATGTATTATTAACAATATTATTATTATTAGCATATAATATATATATATAATGTTGATAATATATATGATATTGTTATGCACATGCATATATGCATGCATGCATGTAATATATATATACAATATAATATGCTATGTATATATATATATGTATTATATTATATATATATATTATTATATATATAATATATTATATATATAATATATATATATATTAATATTATATATATATATATTATATATATATATTATATATATATATATAATATGCATTATATATATACATATATATAATATATATATATATATATATAGCATATATGTATATATATATACATATATGTATATATATATATATATATATATATATATATATATATATATATATATATATATATATATATATATAAAAATATATATAAAATATTTGGATTGAGATACACTTATATCATAGTATAGTGTAAAAAAATAAGTACCATTGTGAGCAGGGTTGTGCAATATCCTGGTCGCACTGAGACACGCCTGACCTGGCGAGTGCATATGCCAGTTTACTGGGTTCAAGAACACAAACACCATGCCACTCAGCAGAGAGAGGGTGACGGGTGGTATTCTATCCCAACCTACTCGCAGTATCTCGATCACCAACAGTAGTAGACCCTGTGTAATCATGTAAAGGTAGGCCAGCTGAGAACAGCTACAGGTGTTTGTGTACAGTGTATAGACGATGGTGATAGGTGTTAGAGAGAGAATGAACAAGAACCATGCACCTTGGGCCGTTCTGTGTAGCTATATGTGTACAATATACAAGTATAGAGAAATATGAAAGTTATTCTGTTCTATATACTCTCAGTATCCCGTACACCACTACATCACAAGCCATATGGGAATCATAGAAAGACAACTGCATAAAATGTATTTATAAATGTATCTTTATAGTGTAGAGAAAGAGAGGGGTATGAATGTGAGAGGTAATATACATACGATCATACACCGTAGAATTCGTATATAGGGGTACGGATCGTGTTTGTCTCGGACTATGAACAGAGCCTCGATAGATGACATCGAATGACCCTGTAAAATATGTATCAACAATAATCAGGCTACGTACTTGGTAGACATTCAGTAAGCGCGTACAGCACTTCCCCCTTACACAATTTCGTGCTATCCATTCCTTGGGGATGTATCTCCAACGATGCATACGAGTGCAAAATAGCTTCAAAAACTCAACTCGATTTCTACTATAGCGAGCGTACATGTAAGCCCGCGAAGAATCGATATGATGACAGGCAATGCTACGATGCCAACCCAAAGCCACGGTGTGTATGAGTATATGATTCGGCTAGCAGTAGTGGATTACCAGCTGCCAAGGATATGATGCACAAGGAAGGACACCTGCATAGTTATTCATGTGGCATACAACCTTAATTATAGTGACAAAATATGATGTATGCATACGAACGAAAAGCGGTAGTCTTTTTGCACCGTCCAGCATGTGCTATATTCACGTTTAATAACGGTATGCATAAGTGACTGTTAAGTGAATTCATGGGGTTTAGGGTTTATATAAAGCTCACCATATTGCCACGTCTGCCATCGCCACCTCCGGGTATGCCTCTGTGTCTGAAGCCACCCCCAGCACCGTGCCTGGGCACACTGCGCATCATGCGCCCTAGTCCCCTCATCGATATGTTATACTTGTGTATGCAGATATGTATATATACAAAAATAATGAATATATATTACATCGTCTGCAGCTATTTATAAAAATACTACTGGGAGACAGGTACTTATTACCCTGCGTGCCTGTAATCTGTAGCAGGTTTGTTATTTGCCTCTTATTTTTTTTCATGGTTTGTAGGGTTTTCAGAATTTAATTTCGTCATCACTTTTTGACTTTCCTCTCTCGGCCTCTAACAATATATATATAAAAATAAATATATATATTTTTTTTTCTGTTTTGCAAATATTTTTATTCATTACAAAACTTTGGTTTTTTATAATCAAAAACCAAAAAGTTAATATATATATATATACATATATACATATATAAATATATATGCTAAATTATTAGTTTTGTATTTAGCTATTTACTATTTAGTGTTCGCTCTGTAGGGTGTATGTATCTATAGAAATATAATATGTGGTCTTTCGTAGACTCGTACCCATCTATGTTAAATAAGGCAGAGCCCCTCAGGCTGACAGCGCTAAAGTATTTCTACAGAGAGACCCTTTGCGAATAGACGCCGAAAATGTTCACCTGGCGACATCCAATGTATGCTTTGCGATACGTAATACCATATCAATATTCTGACAATTACATGTCAGCCATAAGCGAGCCTTAGACTCTATCAGCTTGAGCGTATCCTCAAACTCCACTAGTACAAACTGCATCGTCGTCAACGCAAGGGCAGTACTCATTACTAGATCCGATACTCCCTCCTCATCTTTGAAAGCATCACGTACAGAGACCTCACTTACATCGAGCAGCGCTAGCAAAGCTTGGCAGAAGTTGAATGAACCATTGAAAGCCTGCATGGCCACAAGCCTGTCCATCTTCTCCTGCTTGGACAACACCGCTGCCTGTTTAGTGCCGGGAGAGAATAAACCACCGCACACAGCTTCATCCTCTTCCATATCGTCAATACTACCCTTGTCATCACATATGTCCACATTCTTGCACATATCTGGAATATCATATCCTCTTTGTCGCGTCATGGGAACTGACTCCTGTTCTTTCATTGCCTCTTGTATGCTCCTTTTCTTTTTCTTTCTCTCGTTGCCAGCCATGAACATACCGCCTTTTGGTACTATTCTGACGGAGCCTCCTCCGCCAGACAGATGGCCTCCACGAGGTACCCTTGCGGTTCTTAATTTGGCCATCGACATGCAACTCATCGGTGCCGCATTTGTAACCGACATTGGCATAGTCGACATTGGCATACCGAGTGATCTATTGGCGCCACGACCCGTACCTGTCGCACTTATTCTCTTACACACCATCATCATTGGTGTACTACTGACCAAGTCGGGACGCTTTCGGCAGACGTGGTGAAGAATTGGTACTTCCTGTTTGGTGGAGCGATTTACAACGACATAACTTGTGTGTTTAGAGGATAGCCCGTATTTAACGCCCAGACGCACAACTTCAGACTTGACATGAGCATCCTCGACTGTTGCCGTTATACCTAGGTAGCTGTCACTCTCCTCCAAATCTTGTATCATCGACCGTGCGGCCAATGTGTGCACAATATCGGTACCTTCGTACGTATTCTCCTTGACTATCGGCAACTCAATCACAAGAGGTTCCCCATCATTCTCGCCCCTGATTGTCACGCTAACGACGATCTTGGTGGGGACCGAATCATTCTCATTCATGAAAAAGTAAGAAAGAAATCTATCACCATTGAAAATAGGCGGAGATCTGAATGGAGTTTGTTTCTTCATCGCAGCAGAAACCTTGTCGAGAATGGCGGATACACGCTTGGATGGAGTGATATACCCTAGCAACGAGTTTTTCTTTTCCGCCAGTTTCTCTGCTACTGTCTCACGCTTTACAAACGCAGCTCTCTTTTCGTCCAACCAGTCGATTACTGTCTTTTGAATACATGGGTCCTGCGATGCCTTCAGCTGTTTGATTGTTGCAGCTAACATGCGCTCATTGTCTGTTACATACTCTGCGGTGCCCATCCCTGCTCGTGCTATTCCATTCACCAGATGATGGCTAACACTGGTCCCAATCCCAAGTCCAAACATACGCGTGGCGGGTGCGTGTTTAGCTACAAGAGCTATTACATCCTGAGTGTTGGATACTTGTCCATCTGTTAGTATGAATATCTGTCTACTATAGCCAGGTACCGTTGGTAAGATGTCATAAATGTGTTGCAAAGGCTGCAAAATTTGGGTGCCGCCAAAGTTTGATTTCATGTTCTGTGCGTATTTAGCTGCATCCTCGAGAGAACGCTCAGAATACTGCGCAGAACGTTTTGGGAACAGTACATCGTACGACGTGCCAAAGCCCACCACGTTGACGTAGCTATCCTCTGGGAGAGAACGCAAGAAATACTGCAGAGCGCTCTTAGCCTTATCCATCTGCCCAGTCCCCATAGACCCGCTGCGGTCAACCACAAATATATACTCACATTTCTGCTCCTTTAATTCCAACCTGGGAACGAAGGTGACCATCATCACACGACTGCCATCCTCACTCGTCTCTAGACATGCCCTAGCCTCATGAGGTATTTCGGGTCGACACAGCACCACCATGTCCCCGTCGCGAGTGTTGGAGCGTATTGTTATTGTAGCGTGTGAATCGATAACACTTGATTGAACATTGTCAGGATGTGTGGGCGAACTCACTTCTAAGATTCTGGAAGGCATATCCCATTCAAGTGTTAGTACGATAGGTACAGAATTCGGGTTCCTGTCAACTGTTGGTGTACATCCATGAGGCGTGTATCGTGCACCAATGAAAGTTGGCACGAAGAACTTGATAGAATCGACTTCCATTTTCAGTTCCACCAGATATGTGATGGTGGTGCTAATCTCCCTTGCATTTCGCGGAAGATTTCCGAGTTTAATGCGGAACACGTCAGCTTTATACTCCTCCATCAATGCGGCTGTGTAGCCTCGGCTCACAGCTTGGTGATATTCGGCTTTCGCCTCGAGCTTTTCCTTCACAACACCCTCGACGTCCCTGCCATCCACGGTCAATTCGAAACCACATACAGCGGATTTATCATCAAGCGGGAACGCATATGACAGCTCATTGTTTTCCGGAATATAATTAGGGCGTGAATACGTCTGCGTGATCGTTACTTTAGCAGCCATGTCGACAATATTGGCGGTGGCCGATACACTTACCAACTCGACTGGCGTGCGTCGATCTTTTGTTGCACAGACCCAGTACAAACCGAATGTTTCGGACATGATATATTTGTTTATCGTGTTAAGATTATATTTTTACTGTTTTTTTTTTGACTTTTTCTTTTGGAAATGCCAGAAAGTATGAACTGCTTACTGCACACAATGTTCTCCCCTTTTATATGCGAATTATTCTCTTCAGCCTGCGTATAAATAAAAATAGTCCTGCGGCCCTGTCCGCAATAAAAATAATCCTGCGGCCCTGCGCGCGCTTCTGACTAGGTAGTGAGACAGTGACTTGCCCATATTTCTTTACTGTATGTAGCATATTTTTATTTGTACAAGCTTTTCTATTAGTGGCTCAGTTAATGTGGGCTAAACCAAGCAAAAAGCGTACGTAATAAAAATTAAAAAAGTTCAAAACATAAATAGCCTTTTTTAATACAGATCGAAATAAACGTTATTCTTTACGGCATGCAAACCAATACGTTTATATTGGGAACTTGACTTTTTTATAGCGAAACAGATCTTGACTTTTGTTTTCCTCTCTCTACACGCTACAGACTCTACTCCTTCTCACTAGAGTAGAGAGAGTATTTATTTATACTCATTTTTAGTTGAAGTTTTTTTTGATTTGTCATTGTGGCTTGGCAATGAAATTTGAACTGTTTTAATTGGCGAATCATACCACTTTAGTAACCAATAAATTCCGATAAAAATATGTATTTACCAAGTCTTGAAGTTGCTGGAAGGGAATCCATCCCTGCCTGGGCGAGTGGGCGGCTGGCACCCCCGGTCTCGGCCCTGGGGCCTGGGCCTGGAGCAATGGACACCTGGGCCCTGAGGGCTCGGACTGGTAGTTTGCAACCAAAGGGCAGGGCCGGCACTGCGGCCGGTCTGAGGCTACGTCCCAGGAACTCGGGTCAGAAGTGAGAAGAAGTCAGCAGAACTAGAGTCTGCACCTTAGTGTATTTTAAATCGTTTTTTATAAACACTACAAATACATATACATAAAACATAGCCTTCTAAAATAGACAAAGGAACCCTTTTATTTTTAGTTACGTTTGGAAACTGGAAACTGTATCAGACGATATCAAGTAGAGACAACCTTATCCACTCAAGCACTCTGCCTGCCAAGCGATAGTGATACTTAGATAGATAGGATTTCGTATGATCCGTCCGTTTAAGCTTTCAACTACGGTGTATTTCTAATCGTTGCACTATATTACAGAATGACATAATTTTTTTTAAGTGTGCATTTATAACTGATATGAGTTCTTATTATAAGAATGGTTCGGAACGACGAAGACATGACGTTCGTAGATGATACCTTGAGTAATACATTAAAATATAAGTGCTTGAGCGTAGTATCTTTCCAAATTACAAAATGTTGCAGAAACGCCATATGCTCACAGGCAACGATGTGTACTGAACACGATCCAGATCCGAAGTGCATAGCCCTGGGGCTTAATTTTCAAGGTACAGCTTATATACATATCCATACACGTACACACACGCACACACACACACACACACACACACACACACACACACATCACATATATATATATATATATATATATATATATATATACATACATACACACACACACACACACACACACACATATATATATATATATATATATACATACACACACATATACATTGCACGCACACGCACACACACGCACGTACACACACACATAATATATCATCATGCGCGGTACATCATCAATATATGTGCGGGATCCGTACGTATATATGTACATACATCTATACGCACATACGTCATGCATACATACATATACATACATACGGACGTGCGTACGTGCGTACGTACGTGCGTACGTACATACGTACGTACGTACGTACAAAACAGACATGCATACATGCATACATACACGCACGCACGCGCGCACGCACGTATACATGTAGCATTACATATACATAATAATATCAATATTACATACATATAATAATAATATCATATCATCATCATCATTATATATCATTATAATATCATATAATATTATATATTATATATATATGAGTATATATATATGTTATTATATATATATTATATTTTGCGTTATATTATATATATATATATTTGTTTGTTATAAAACACATAAAACACAAACTCATATATAATATATATATATATTCATATACGCATATACATATACTATATATATATATACATATATATATCATATATAATGCATATTATTACATATATATTACATATATATATATATATATATATATATATTATATGCATGCATATATATATATATATATATATGTATGTACACACACACACATATATATATATATATATATGATATTATATTTATCACCACAACACACATATATACATATATACATATATATATTGCATATGTCTGTGAAAGCATATATATGTGCATATGCATATTTTTGTTTGTATTTATAGTTGTATATGTAATTGCATATCGATATGTGTATGTAAAAGTACATGTATATGTTAATGTATATGTATATGAATATGTATATGTATAATAATAATGTATATCAAAGCATATATATATATATATATATGTAGATGCATATTGTTTATATACGTATGTATTTATATGTTTTGTTTTATTCTTTAGGAGATCGTCGAATGTAGTTCGAGCGTAAGATGGAATTTTTCGCCAAAGGTGATATGTTGAACCAACGAGACGAACACTTATGAATACATTTTCCCATAAAACTAGAACTTGTATGCGTTGGCTTCAAATACCATAATCTCTCGCGCACTTATAGAGTTGCGCGCAATCTCTCACATATGTTCTATTTGTGTCGTCATATTCTCCTATAATATCCCGTTGCAGGCATATAACTTTATACTGATATATTCGAATGATGTGCCAGAATTATATCATAAGCAAAAAAAAGCTTTCTTTGCAATTGAAAAGATGCATATAGAACTGCAACTGGTGAGGATGAAATCAGAGATGGACGATGAACAACATAGCCATATCTGATAATTTGCATTTCGATCACTATACACAGTACTAGAGAATTTTTTCCGTTAGAATCGATACACGTTTGTAGAGTCATTGACCCGAATCCACCACATCACAAGTGTCTATATATAGGTGTGAGTAAGCATGCACCTTCCAAGCTGGTAAGTCGTTTAAGTATTAATAGAATACACACTATGCAATATATACAACTGTTCCTGTACGAACGTTTCCCACTACTTACAATATCCGTTCAACGTATGCTGCTTTATGCTCATCGGCACTGCCTTAGTTCTCTGTGTTTGAAAGTTGTATGCCATCTTCCCGTTTATACCTACTCCGTTCCGGAGTACTCCCAATTCTTCCAAAGAGTAGATGGAGTCGACTCCTAAAATGTACATACTTCTGTTCACCCTAGGGGACAGTGCTGGGATGGAGCGCTACACGAAGCTTCAAACCACAGTACACACAGACTATGCCTCAGATCTCAGTGTATATCCTGGCGGGTCGTCTTACTGCTCTCAGGAATCTCATGAGTCGGCGAAGTGTCACGCGATGTCAAGCCACTCCACAGACTGCACGGAGACGAAGCACGAGTACAGGACGAGCGAACCTTTGCCCCTTAGAGACGGTACACTATGCACACTACACCGTCATATGATAGTGTGCAATGCAATGTTAGAAAGGGTCCTGGGTCTTCCAGGAGATCTGCGTGCTCTGGTGGTGGAGCAGATGCCTGCGTGTGGACTGCTGCTGTTGGAACGGCACAGCCGTTACTGCAATGTGGTAAGTCGGATGTGTTGATACAGAAGGGTCTGGAAGTGAAGTAGTAAACTACCAAAGCAATGTGGCATATACAGTCCCTGCTACAGCTTGGAACAGTTAAAAAGATTCTGCACGTGAACTTACGATCATGCACACCCGGGTCGTTGTAGACACAGCGGTATTGTCGTCTATGAGACTATGAGTGCGTGAAGTGGTTCGCCTT
>LUCW03002481.1:0-10681 GCA_001586965.3 Sphaeroforma sirkka | reverse complement strand
TATATATATATTGAATATATATACATATATATATACATATATATATATATATATATATATATATATATATATATATATATATATATATATATATAATATGCGTGTATTATTGATTATTGATGATGTGTGTGTTTGTACATTGTGTGTGATGTTGTATTATTGATGTGTGTGTGTGTGTGTGTGTGTGTGTGTGTATAGTTCAAGTAATTTGCTTACAATTTGACCATGTGCACTATTCAGGGAACAGTTAGAATATGCGACAGGCTAAGACCGAGTCAAAATCAGAGAACAAGTTATCGGTTGCAACTTTGATAAGCGGCGGCAGGCATAATTGACGAAGCGCAACAGGTGTATATTAAGCTCATGTATATTAAATTGTATTGTCACACTGTTTAGTTCACGAGAGTGTGCTAATGGCAAGTTTGTTTGTGTGCGCACATAAATACAAAAAATTCAATGTTTTTCCAAGACCAAAAAATTAGTTGGTACATAGGGGGGCGGGGGGTCGGGTCCAAAAAAATGAGAATTTCCAAAAGTAGGTTCATTCGAACCGTCTGCTCAAGGCGAAGGTGCTGATATATATTTTAGCCAAAAATATATGAAAATTTCAAAAAAGTTATTAACGTTTTAAGATCAACCTTTCGGGGCAGGTTCTTGCCCTCTGCACCGTAGAGGCATTGATGTGATTTGATTGATGGTGTGATCAATTGCCAGTTAGCCACCTAAAGCCTAACGGTAAGAAGCAGGGTTGTTAAACGGACAAATGAACTTAAACGTCCGAAAAAAAAAAAAGGCAGTCCATGGTATTATGTCCTGTTTTTGAGGCTGTCCATGTGCCCAATTCGAAAGCGACCTGTTGTCCACTGGTAAATTGAAAATCGCATGGTCAAATTAAAACAAACCATTTGTTCATTTCAAGATTGATGCCTGTCCGTTTGTTTGGTCCATATAATGCCCTTTGTCCAACCCTGGTAAGAAGTGCTAACGCCTGACCGTTCCTCGACTGAGTCGAGTCACGAGTGTCGATTGTTGTGAGTGTCGACTATCGACTGTCGACTCCTCGAGCCCTCGTTATCCGATGTTTTCAGTTTTATTTTTTGGAGTATTTAATAATATACTAATTTTATGCTGGAATGACAATAAAGACGTACTCTCATCATGACTTCATTTTTTTATTCAGCGCTAGCCCACAACTCCCCAGACACCACTGACTCACCCGGCCCAGAGAGCAGAGGGTCGGGCCCGAGGCTGGCAGGCGACAAATTGACAATCAAGTGGCAGTCAGAGACCAGAAGACAGAGGCCAGAGCCCAGCAGTGAGCAGAGGCCAGAGGGCCTATGGCCCTATCCAGTATGCCTCCCGAGGACCCAAAGGTCTCTCTACTATAGAGTAGTGCTCCAGATTCACTGGCACCACCATATTTGGCAATTTGTCTATTTTCCATTTTCAAATATGCAGAAATTCACATAAATATGTAAATAGTTATTTATGTATTTGTTCAATTTAGAAGGCGTGTATTTATTACCTATATTTGTACATATTTATGTTTTTTTTTTTGCTGTTTTAAAAAAACAAATACAAAAAAAAAAAAACCAAATTTTAAATTGCAGGCCCAAAATGGGAGTTTGTTTTGGGCTACACCCAGGTTTTTAGAATCATAAACATAATTTATATAGGTAAACTAGGGTTTACAAACTAATTTACATTTATACAAATACACCAGAATGTATTTAGTGTTATCATTGTTATATACATATGACACCAAAATATAATAAAGACACTTCTTCAGAAATAAGAATTATACTGTCTTTTTTTTTATGGGCCTATCGCCAGACAAATAATCAATTCACCGTGAACGAAAACACTACCACTATTGTAGTATCACGCAGCCGTTGGAGCCAAATATTCATTACCGACTACAATCATGATGATTGGCTTGGCGACCTCCGTGTTGCAGCTTCGACAACCAAACAGAACCCCTTCCAGTGATCGAATACATTCTTTCAAGAAGCCAAATCACTTATCTCTCCTGGCCAGACCCCTATTGTGTACTTTCCTGTCCAGGCGCATTTCCGCACGATAAAGTCTCGTACCACATCCATTGAAGATGGTACTTATTCCCGTGATCGTCAAACTCTATTTGACTCCCTATCTGATTGACCTACCCGCTCGCTTGATTCCGACGAACTTATGTCCGACCCCTGGACACTACTTCAGATCCTTCGACCCATTATTAAACTTGCTTACTTGGAGACTTTTGAGATCTATGATGACGAGAACATGCGTTTCTGGGCTAATCGGAGCATCAAACTGAAACGTACTGCCGCTCACCAAGGTAACATTCTCTCCTCAGCACAAAATCGGTCTTGTCCAAGCGGTTCAAAATTGTCAACCTTGTCAATTTTTAACTACGAATTACCGTACCAATATTTATCCACTTTACATCTGGGATTTGCAACGCCACATGTGACGCAGTTTCATTGATGTGCAACCTTTGTACTATCAAATGTCATTCTTTTGAAAAAAAATTCCAACGTGTTGCAAATTAATCATCTAATAATTATCCTGCCGTGATTGCCCGAATTTCTTTGTACACCGACTTACATCTACAGTGATGACCTCCGACTACCAGAAAACAGTCAAGGAGTTATAAGCAACCGATTGGATGTTAAATAAGAAATGGTTTAACCTCGATCAATCACGATGGGGTCCATTTATTGTTGATATGTTCGCCGCAGAACATAACAAACAGGTTTTTTTGAATATAGGTCGTTGACTCATCCTAAAGGTGATGCATTTCAGCTTGACTTATCAAAAGCATAATTCGTGGGCTAACCCACGCCTTGCAGGATACCATTCGTTCTATGGAATAGAGATGAGAGCGTGCCGCAGTATGTCAATCGGGTAGGGATCCTCCCAAACAGCGTGCGGAGGCAGTTGATCCAGTATACGGGCATTCCAGCGTGGCGCAGAAGTACCCATAGGCGTGTGAGAGCGACCTTGTCGTATACCTTGGTTATGTCCAGACAAACGTCGTCCAAATACACTGTTTTTTTTGGCAGATTTACCATAATAATTCACCAAACCGAAAATCGCCTTCTTTTTTTCCCATTTTGAAAATCACCTTCTTTTTTCACCGATTTTTTTTTTTAAAGTCTTGAGGGACCAACTGACGTCGTGTCTTGCTCGAACGAAAAAGCACCGCTCAAATGTTTTTGGCGCTTGTAATTTCCAGTGCCGTCACCCGTTCACTCAGTAGCCGGTTTTCTTCGACGAGCGCGTCCACCTGCGTCGAGAGTAGCTGGTTCTGTTTCACAAGCATGGCCGTGACATTGTTCCACTTAATGTCCATTGCATTGCCATCTAGATCGTCGTACACAAGTTCAGGCGCAATAGCTTGTACCTCTTCCGCGATAAACCCAAAGTGCGTCTCCTCCTTGTCCACAATCTCACACTTGGCCTCGGTTGCACTCTCGACATACCTTGCGTACATGTTTTTCAGTGTCGCGGTCGTTGGGGTTTCGGATGCTCGGACAAAGTCTCGTTCGAGACCCACCGTTGTTGCTGTCGTCGGCTCTGCAACCGTGTCCGGGCGGTTGTTGTAGCTGGTCGCCACCCAGTCGTCGAACGCCAAAACGTCCTTTGCACCATTCCCAGTGTCATCGCGCAGTCGCGAGTACTTGGTCTTATTCTTGTAGTTGAACTCCTTAACCACCAGACTCGCCAATAGCGGCGCCACGTCGCGGCTAAGATTGCGGACATTCTCCCTGGTGTCCAAACTGGACGTTGCGTACGTAATCTCACCATTGATGGGGTTGTACATCAGCGCGTTTGGTCCCGCGAGGTTGCGGATCGGCTTGACCACACACGACCCAGTGGTCGGGCTGGTTAGCGTGGTACCCGTTGCATTGATGGCGATGCTGTAGTCGGCCTGGTTATTCAACCCCGCTTCGTACCCCAATGCTACGGCGTGAGTACCCTGTCGACTGGAGCCCGCCCGCGTTCCAATAGCCACGGCATTTACACCTTGGTCTATGTTTCCGGTGAGAGTACCGACGGCGACTGCACTTTCACCCTGGTCAGAGGTCCCTGCACTAAACCCTATACTTACACCATGTGTACCCTGATTGTTTGTACCCGACACGCGACCTATCGCAACTGCGTCTTGACCCTGATATTGTCCTCCGGCACCATCTCGAGACCTACAGAACCGTATCCTTGCGATGTCATACCAGCTGCAAAGCCAATCGCCACGCTGCGTTCTCCTTGGTCTGTTTCTCCGGCCTGCATTCCGAACGCGGTCCCCCATTGCCCTTGGTTTGTATTTCCCGCTTTATAACCTGCACTTGTACATCCGGCACCTTGATTGGTGAGACCACAGTCGGGACCAACTGCAACCGAGAAGGCACCCTGTGTGTTGGTTCCAGCACCCGTGCCAATGGCAATCGCATTGTTACCCTGGGTGCAAAATCAGACTCGTAGCCAATGGCGACTGAACCCGTACCCTGCGTACCGCGGCCTGCGTTGTTACCGAGCGCTACACTGTTGATCCCCTGGTTTTCATAGCCAGCCTGGAACCCAGCGGCCAAACTGTACTCGCCCTGTTCCGTGTACCCCCCGAGTCATCGCCCACCGCAACCGCCGACGTCCCTGACTCTTGTAGCCAGCCTGGAACCCCATGCCAACCGCCCGTGTATTGCCCCTGCGTGTCGCGCCCAGCACTGTGTCCCACAGCCACAGCGTCCGCGCCCTGCAGATCGTGTCCGGCCCCATTCCCCACCCCAACGGCCGACGCCCCCTGACGATCGTTTCCGGCCTCATCTCCCATGGCTACAGCCGACTCCCCCTGCTTGTTTTGCGCAGTGTCTTTGCCAACCGCCACTGCGAACGCCCCCTGGTCTGTCGTTCCAGCATGTGGTCCCAGCGCTGTTGCATCGGCGCCCTGATTAATTGACCCGGTATCCGGTCCCACGGCAACACTATGGATCCCCTGGCCCGTCCTACCCGAGTCGCGACCAATGGCTATACAGAGCTCACCCTGCGACGTTCGCCCGGCCGAGCTCCCAATCGCCACAGAACCCGTATCCTGGCTCTCGAACGCGGCACCTGTCCCAATTGCAACCGAGTTGACACCCTGCTTCGTCTGTCCGGCCTCGTAGCCGATAGCTATACTCGTTACCCCCTGGCCCGTCTGGCCGGCCGCAAACCCCATGGCCACCGACCCAGTCTCCTGATTGGTCATACCGGCCGCATTGCCGACAGCAACTGTGTTTGGGCCCTGTGTGTCATTGGCCGCCATGTACCCAATCCCCACCCCTGCCAATCCCTGCAGTGTTGCTCCGGCACCAAAGCCCACAGCAACTGCACCCACACCCTGGTGTGTCTTGCCCGCTGAGCTGCCCGTCGCCACGGCATACTCGCCTTGCATGCTGTAACCAGCCTCGGGCCCCACAGAAACCGCCGACCCTCCTTGCCCCCCGTTGCCTGCCATGTACCCCACGGCAACGGCTGCTACACCCTGGTCCAGACGCCCGGCAACATCACCAATGGCTACCGTCGACGCCCCCTGCTTCGTCTCACCCGCTCGATTACCCAGGGCGGTTGCGTTGGTGCCCTGGGTATCGTCGCCGGCGTATCTTCCGATCCGAACAGACGTTGTGCCTATTCTCCACATTTTATTATTATTATTTAAATATGTATATGTACGTTTTATCATATTCCAGAAGGATATCCCTACCAAGGATTTTCATATTTGGTCTTCTAGACCAAATATGAAGAATGCGTGACGAAATTTGTTGCACGTTGGGGAATATACTAGTCTCGTGGAAGAGCGCCGATCCATGGTGGTTCAATCTCCCCTTGCACCTCTCGTATTTCTAAAAAAAAAAAAGGTATATATACGGGGACATTTCCACTAGTTGTGTCACAAGTCCATTTGTAAGGAAAGGAAAGCAAAGTAAAGGCAAAGGAATGGACTCTCTCGTCGACATAAAGTTTACCAAAGGCCGCAACGGCATCTCCACCGCGGTCCTGGATTCGCCGATACGCGTGCCGATCACAAAGGTCACGATTACGGGTGACGATATCTACATGGACGTACCACTAACCGACGAAGACGAGCTGGTGCTGGACCTTATCTGCGATCAGATTGTCGCACGTGCAAAGAAGACCTTTCCCGGGACCAAGCGCCACATTGGGATCGAAATTAACAAGGGGAAGCTCAAGGTCTACAATGCCGGTACGCCAACTGCTGGCCGTGTGTGTCAAGACCCTCAAGTATGCCGGGGGCGTCTTGATCATCGTCCCGATTTTCGAGTTCCACGATCCGACCAAGGTCCCAGAACATATACTTGAGATGATAAAGCACTGACCTTACTCTGTACCACATGCGTTTAAATAAAAATAAAATATAAACAAACGCTATTTGTTTTTCTAGAAAAGATGGATGGCGTGTACTACACGGACAGTGGCACCAAATTGCGTGCGTGTCTGGGTGGTGAGCCGAGCACACCAAGTTTATACAACCGGCTTTTCAGCAAACACGGCTCGCACGAGCGGACTGTAGAAGAACTTGTTGAGACGTTGGGGAGCCAGTGGCAGATCCCACAGTCGGAAATTAACCACACACTTCGAAAATGCCCGTTGCCCAACTACTCGCCCAACTCAAGCTATTTCTTTCCGTTCCTGAACCACCAGTGCGCCAGTTTCCTCACGTGCGTGTATAGACTAGACCGGCTGATCTACAAAACATACGCAAGCGCGGGACACGTGCTCGACGACCAGTACGTGTACATGGGAACACCACACAATGTGCTGCACAAGCAAAACGTTCTGCGCGGCAGCAGCGCTGTAGACGTTGAGGGTCCTGCGCCGGGCATCCATCTCGACGAACGGGCTTTCCTCACGTGCACTCCCGACATTGCACGCGCCCGTGTGTGCGGGACCCTCTGCTTGCTGCGGTTCCAAATACCACCAAATGTGCGCTACTACTACGACAAGCATACAAAGGAGTGTATTGTTCAGCGGAACACTACGCTCAAAAAAATTCAAGTTCAACAAGAGAGGTGGAGGTAGCACGCGTATTGCGATCGTGGACTGCGAGCTGTACTCGAACGCGGAACCACCGAGCAAATTTTTTAGGTACACACCAACAAACGAGACGCAGCCTATTCCCTAAAAAGTGAAAGGCCATTTAAAACGGACATCCACCTGGACCTGCCCACGAGAAATGAACTTTGACCTCGAGTACGCCGAGCTCGTCGCACACGTCCGCCATGGCCATCTCGGCCTCGTCCACGTCGACCGCAGCCCCAGACCCAGCGCCAGCGCCGAGGTCCTCCTCCCCCCAGCCCCAGCCCCAGACCCAGCGCCAGCCACCACAGCCCCAGCCCCAGACCCAGCGCCAGCGCCAGCGCCGGGCCCTCATCCACAGCCCCAGCCCCCAGACCCAGCGCCGCGGCCCTCCTCCACAACCCCAGCCCCAGACCCAGCGCCAGCGCCAGCGCCGAGGCCCTCATCCACAGCCCCAGCCCCAGACCCAGCGCCAGCGCCAGCCCCCCACAGCCCAAACGACGTCATGTGGCGCTACATACACATGTACGCCCACCATCTAGACACCATCAACTGCGACGCCGCCCTGCTGAGCCGAGCCGTCCGCGACTACGTCTACGAGGTCTGGATCGTAGAATCAAATGTTCCACATACGGCCGCAAACTGGGATCGGTACGAGGCAATGCTCGACGAGGCAATGCTCGACGAGGCAATCTCAGCCCAAGCGCCATGCTGGCCCCGACACACCACCACCGTACAGCCGTCAAGGTGCGCAACCTCTCGCGTACATGCACCTGGCTGTTCGACGGCACACGTACGCCGTATGTGCTCGACGTTCCCGGCATACAGGCAATACACGCATCCGTCATGCTCGGCTTGCTCGAGCGGCCGGGGCGGTTTCGCACGACTGAGGTCGCGTCCGCCTGCGGGCACCGGTACGTGGACAGCGCCGCTGTTCCAGGCTCGATGGACCGGCTCGTCGCGTTTGTCAGAGAAAATCACCCCAAAGACCTGGGCGAATGTCTGGTGCTGGCGGCGTACACCGCGTATGCGTTTTCTGTGCATCCACCCGTTCGCCAACGGGAACGGGCGGCTTGCACGGATCATTTACTCGCTCATGTGCCGCGAGTACATACCTGTGCCAGTGTCGCTGTACGCCTACCAATTCAACCGCGCCCACCGGGAGCGCCAGACGATGCTGCACGCGCTGTGGCTCAGCAACGGGTCGTCCGCCCCGTTGCATGGACGTTCTGGTGCCTGCAGTGCACGCGGCACTTCCTGTACTCGTATATGATGGAATGAGATACAAGGAAATGCAACCCGTCAAGTATCGAGAGAAGGGGCGGCTCTGCTCGCGTGTCTGGCGCAACTAAAGACTGGTGCGCGGGTAAGGAGCGTCTCTGAACTCAACGGGCTGCTCAGAAAATGCCCCCCTGCCAAATTTCGACCCCAACAACGACTACTTTTCGCACCTAGTCACACAGTGCTCCACGTTCCTGTCCCGAGTGTACAGGCTCGACGTGTTTGTATCAGACAGATATTCCGCCGACGGCCATGTGCTACGCGGCAAATACATGTACAGGGATCGCCCGTCGGACAAGCAGCACCGTGTGTCAAGCGCCAGCGACCTGTCGGGTGCTGGCGCACACATAGGCGCTTGCCCTGGTGGAGCCTGGCTTTGTGTCGTGCGCGGGAAAGAGAGGCGGCGGCCCGGTCTGGGAGCTGTATTCTGCGATTCGAAATACCAAGGGGCGTGTCTTACTACTACTACGGCAACGGAGACTGCCTTTTAGAGCGCAATCTGATATTCATTGATTTTGCATTCCACGGCTGGTATGAGGGCGGCGACGGACGTCGGATCGCAGTGGTTGATTGCGAGCTTGTGCCACACTCGGGGGTACAACCCCGAGCGCTTCTTTATTTCAAACTAACGCTACACCCTAAAAGCCATTTTTTTTTCTTTCTTAACGAAACGAAATGCAAAACAAAAAACCTGGGCCTGATTCTTTTGACCTGTGGTCTGTGCCGTCCCTACTCCATCTCTGGAGACGTTCCCGACGGATGTCCCCAGCGTAGTAGTAGACGGAGGGGCAGTGCAACGGGGACGGGCACGACGAGGGCCGGTAAGTCGTGCACATGTGACAATAAAACGTCGACTACCACAGGGGGAGCCGGTGCGGCGACGGGGGCGTCCACAGGGACATCTGCGACCGGGTCGTCGGTTCCGGGCCTCAGTGCATCCACGAGTATGTACATGTTGGCCTGGTCCAATACCGGCGACGGCGACAAGACCACGATGCCGTCGGATGGCACCGGATCTATTGTTATGCTCGACGGCGACGACAGCGCAAGCGAGGTGCAAAAGTACAAGGACCGGGGGTACCTGGTCGCCGGATACATTTCCGCCGGGAGTTGGGAAGACTGGCGCGACGACAAGTCGGAGTTCCCCGACGACGAGGTTTTCGGAGGCGCATACGACGGGTGGGACGGGGAGACATGGTTTGAGTTCTCCGGGTGGCCGCAGCTAATCCCCGGTATGACGAAGCGTATGCAAAAGCTCAAGGAAAAGGGTTCGAATACGTGGAGTTCGACAACATTGAAAAATCCGGAGAGAGTGACGATGACCAGGTCGACTATACGCGAAGATTGGGCGAGGTCGCCGTTGAAATAGGACTTGGACCGTTGTTCAAAAACGCCGCCGATCTCATTCGTCATGACAAGTCGGTGCAGGATAATTTCGTGGGGTTCATATGCGAAGAATCGATCCAGTGGGGCGACACTGAAGTTTTTCACGAGTCGCTGCAGGACAGAAGAAGCCATTTGGATCTTTTGAGTATGACGACGTGTCCTCGTCCGATTTGGAGAAGGCCAAGTCGCACGCGACTGAAATATGGTTGGACACAAACAACGGTTGGGAAAAGCTCGCATAGCGACAAATTTTTATTAACTTTGCATACAATTTCCTATATGAATTGTTCTATCTATACATCTATCTATACAAGCCCATGGTAGCGTCTATGGTGACCAAGGGCGTCCTTATCCGTCCCTAGTCTGTATGCGTGCACATGTGTCGGGTCAATTTTGACGACGTTGTAAACACCCTGCCACACGGATCCACGTCTGTTATCCCCGTGGGGACCCATACATGCAAAACTCGAGACCGTCGCCAGTGTGTAGGCGCATGTGTGCGGTTAGCTATCCTTGCGACCATATGACGCCAGAACACGACCCATCACTTTGAAACATTACTTGCACGCATGAATGGGTCTATCGCTGGTATGCACACACATGCGTTTTTTTTAAGAGCACCCAGCTGGTTGAACGACGACCCACACTGTTCGGCATCCGGATAGTCTGGGGGGAGTCCATGTACATATGAAGGACTTGTTGATTGCATGCACACCTTGTATGTATGTGAAGATGGGTTGTTGCTCGTTTTGAACAAAGCCCCACACTGTTCCTACATATAAAGGGTCTGGTGGTTCCGTGGGACGCTCTGCGTATTGTGTTTCTAAGTGACTGGTTTGACGGAACGCTATTTGCAGGTTATTTTCATACATAAGGTCTTTCGTTATTATGAGTGCGCAAGTGTACGCTTAATGCAGTAGAGTTACCAAACACAGAGGTGCGA
>LUCW03002480.1:7500-44337 GCA_001586965.3 Sphaeroforma sirkka | reverse complement strand
CTTATCGCCAGAATTTGCATTTATTTAGTACACAATATACATACACATTATTACCAATATCGCACTTCTGTGCACTATTCACAACTTTAGGGAACAGTTAGAATATGCGACAGGCTAAGACCGAGTCAAAATCAGAGAACAAGTTATCGGTTGCAACTTTGATAAGCGGCGGCAGGCATAATTGACGAAGCGCAACAGGTGTATATTAAGCTCATGTATATTAAATTGTATTGTCACACTGTTTAGTTCACGAGAGTGTGCTAATGGCAAGTTTGTTTGTGTGCGCACATAAATACAAAAATTCAATGTTTTTCCAAGACCAAAAAGTTAGTTGGTACATAGGGGGGCGGGGGGTCGGGTCCAAAAAAATGAGAATTTCCAAAAGTAGGTTCATTCGAACCGTCTGCTCAAGGCGAAGGTGCTGATATATATTTTAGCCAAAAATATGAAAATT
This sequence comes from Sphaeroforma sirkka, assembly GCA_001586965.3. Lineage (NCBI taxonomy): Eukaryota > Ichthyosporea > Ichthyophonida > Sphaeroforma > Sphaeroforma sirkka. The sequence continues at coordinate 43,883 of LUCW03002480.1, read as the reverse complement.
TCAAAAGTTATTAACGTTTTAAGATCAACCTTTCGGGGCAGGTTCTTGCCCCTCTGCACCGTAGAGGCATTGATGTGATTTGATTGATGGTGTGATCAATTGCCAGTTAGCCACCTAAAGCCTAACGGTAAGAAGCAGGGTTGTTAAACGGACAAATGAACTTAAACGTCCGAAAAAAAAAGGCAGTCCATGGTATTATGTCCTGTTTTTGAGGCTGTCCATGTGCCCAATTCGAAAGCGACCTGTTGTCCACTGGTAAATTGAAAATCGCATGGTCAAATTAAAACAAACCATTTGTTCATTTCAAGATTGATGCCTGTCCGTTTGTTTGGTCCATATAATGCCCTTTGTCCAACCCTGGTAAGAAGTGCTAACGCCTGACCGTTCCTCGACTGAGTCGAGTCACGAGTGTCGATTGTTGTGAGTGTCGACTATCGACTGTCGACTCCTCGAGCCCTCGTTATCCGATGTTTTCAGTTTTATTTTTGGAGTATTTAATAATATACTAATTTTATGCTGGAATGACAATAAAGACGTACTCTCATCATGACTTCATTTTTTATTCAGCGCTAGCCCACAACTCCCCAGACACCACTGACTCACCCGGCCCAGAGAGCAGAGGGTCGGGCCCGAGGCTGGCAGGCGACAAATTGACAATCAAGTGGCAGTCAGAGACCAGAAGACAGAGGCCAGAGCCCAGCAGTGAGCAGAGGCCAGAGGGCCTATGGCCCTATCCAGTATGCCTCCCGAGGACCCAAAGGTCTCTCTACTATAGAGTAGTGCTCCAGATTCACTGGCACCACCATATTTGGCAATTTGTCTATTTTCCATTTTCAAATATGCAGAAATTCACATAAATATGTAAATAGTTATTTATGTATTTGTTCAATTTAGAAGGCGTGTATTTATTACCTATATTTGTACATATTTATGTTTTTTTTTTTGCTGTTTTAAAAAACAAATACAAAAAGAAAAAAACCCAAATTTTAAATTGCAGGCCCAAAATGGGAGTTTGTTTTGGGCTACACCCAGGTTTTTAGAATCATAAACATAATTTATATAGGTAAACTAGGTTTACAAACTAATTTACATTTATACAAATACACCAGAATGTATTTAGTGTTATCATTGTTATATACATATGACACCAAAATATAATAAAGACACTTCTTCAGAAATAAGAATTATACTGTCTTTTAGGTTATGGGCCTATCGCCAGACAAATAATCAATTCACCGTGAACGAAAACACTACCACTATTGTAGTATCACGCAGCCGTTGGAGCCAAATATTCATTACCGACTACAATCATGATGATTGGCTTGGCGACCTCCGTGTTGCAGCTTCGACAACCAAACAGAACCCCTTCCAGTGATCGAATACATTCTTTCAAGAAGCCAAATCACTTATCTCTCCTGGCCAGACCCCTATTGTGTACTTTCCTGTCCAGGCGCATTTCCGCACGATAAAGTCTCGTACCACATCCATTGAAGATGGTACTTATTCCCGTGATCGTCAAACTCTATTTGACTCCCTATCTGATTGACCTACCCGCTCGCTTGATTCCGACGAACTTATGTCCGACCCCTGGACACTACTTCAGATCCTTCGGACCCAATTAAACTTGCTTACTTGGAGACTTTTGAGATCTATGATGACGAGAACATGCGTTTCTGGGCTAATCGGAGCATCAAACTGAAACGTACTGCCGCTCACCAAGGTAACATTCTCTCCTCAGCACAAAATCGGTCTTGTCCAAGCGGTTCAAAATTGTCAACCTTGTCAATTTTAACTACGAATTACCGTACCAATATTTATCCACTTTACATCTGGGATTTGCAACGCCACATGTGACGCAGTTTCATTGATGTGCAACCTTTGTACTATCAAATGTCATTCTTTTGAAAAAAAAATTCCAAACGTGTTGCAAATTAATCATCTAATAATTATCCTGCCGTGATTGCCCGAATTTCTTTGTACACCGACTTACATCTACAGTGATGACCTCCGACTACCAGAAAACAGTCAAGGAGTTATAAGCAACCGATTGGATGTTAAATAAGAAATGGTTTAACCTCGATCAATCACGATGGGGTCCATTTATTGTTGATATGTTCGCCGCAGAACATAACAAACAGGTTTTTGAATATAGGTCGTTGACTCATCCTAAAGGTGATGCATTTCAGCTTGACTTATCAAAGCATAATTCGTGGGCTAACCCACGCCTTGCAGGATACCATTCGTTCTATGGAATAGAGATGAGAGCGTGCCGCAGTATGTCAATCGGGTAGGGATCCTCCCAAACAGCGTGCGGAGGCAGTTGATCCAGTATACGGGCATTCCAGCGTGGCGCAGAAGTACCCATAGGCGTGTGAGAGCGACCTTGTCGTATACCTTGGTTATGTCCAGACAAACGTCGTCCAAATACACTGTTTTTTTTGGCAGATTTACCATAATAATTCACCAAACCGAAAATCGCCTTCTTTTTTTCCCATTTTGAAAATCACCTTCTTTTTTCACCGATTTTTTTTTTTAAAGTCTTGAGGGACCAACTGACGTCGTGTCTTGCTCGAACGAAAAAGCACCGCTCAAATGTTTTTGGCGCTTGTAATTTCCAGTGCCGTCACCCGTTCACTCAGTAGCCGGTTTTCTTCGACGAGCGCGTCCACCTGCGTCGAGAGTAGCTGGTTCTGTTTCACAAGCATGGCCGTGACATTGTTCCACTTAATGTCCATTGCATTGCCATCTAGATCGTCGTACACAAGTTCAGGCGCAATAGCTTGTACCTCTTCCGCGATAAACCCAAAGTGCGTCTCCTCCTTGTCCACAATCTCACACTTGGCCTCGGTTGCACTCTCGACATACCTTGCGTACATGTTTTTCAGTGTCGCGGTCGTTGGGGTTTCGGATGCTCGGACAAAGTCTCGTTCGAGACCCACCGTTGTTGCTGTCGTCGGCTCTGCAACCGTGTCCGGGCGGTTGTTGTAGCTGGTCGCCACCCAGTCGTCGAACGCCAAAACGTCCTTTGCACCATTCCCAGTGTCATCGCGCAGTCGCGAGTACTTGGTCTTATTCTTGTAGTTGAACTCCTTAACCACCAGACTCGCCAATAGCGGCGCCACGTCGCGGCTAAGATTGCGGACATTCTCCCTGGTGTCCAAACTGGACGTTGCGTACGTAATCTCACCATTGATGGGGTTGTACATCAGCGCGTTTGGTCCCGCGAGGTTGCGGATCGGCTTGACCACACACGACCCAGTGGTCGGGCTGGTTAGCGTGGTACCCGTTGCATTGATGGCGATGCTGTAGTCGGCCTGGTTATTCAACCCCGCTTCGTACCCCAATGCTACGGCGTGAGTACCCTGTCGACTGGAGCCCGCCCGCGTTCCAATAGCCACGGCATTTACACCTTGGTCTATGTTTCCGGTGAGAGTACCGACGGCGACTGCACTTTCACCCTGGTCAGAGGTCCCTGCACTAAACCCTATACTTACACCATGTGTACCCTGATTGTTTGTACCCGACACGCGACCTATCGCAACTGCGTCTTGACCCTGATATTGTCCTCCGGCACCATCTCCGAGACCTACAGAACCGTATCCTCCTGCGATGTCATACCAGCTGCAAAGCCAATCGCCACGCTGCGTTCTCCTTGGTCTGTTTCTCCGGCCTGCATTCCGAACGCGGTCCCCCATTGCCCTTGGTTTGTATTTCCCGCTTTATAACCTGCACTTGTACATCCGGCACCTTGATTGGTGAGAGACCACAGTCGGGACCAACTGCAACCGAGAAGGCACCCTGTGTGTTGGTTCCAGCACCCGTGCCAATGGCAATCGCATTGTTACCCTGGAGTGCAAAATCAGACTCGTAGCCAATGGCGACTGAACCCGTACCCTGCGTACCGCGGCCTGCGTTGTTACCGAGCGCTACACTGTTGATCCCTGGTTTTCATAGCCAGCCTGGAACCCAGCGGCCAAACTGTACTCGCCCTGTTCCGTGTACCCCGAGTCATCGCCCACCGCAACCGCCGACGTCCCCTGACTCTTGTAGCCAGCCTGGAACCCCATGCCAACCGCCCGTGTACCCTGCGTGTCGCGCCCAGCACTGTGTCCCACAGCCACAGCGTCCGCGCCCTGCAGATCGTGTCCGGCCCCATTCCCACCCCCAACGGCCGACGCCCCTGACGATCGTTTCCGGCCTCATCTCCCATGGCTACAGCCGACTCCCCTGCTTGTTTTGCGCGCAGTGTCTCTTTGCCAACCGCCACTGCGAACGCCCCTGGTCTGTCGTTCCAGCATGTGGTCCCAGCGCTGTTGCATCGGCGCCCTGATTAATTGACCCGGTATCCGGTCCCACGGCAACACTATGGATCCCCTGGCCCGTCCTACCCGAGTCGCGACCAATGGCTATACAGAGCTCACCCTGCGACGTTCGCCCGGCCGAGCTCCCAATCGCCACAGAACCCGTATCCTGGCTCTCGAACGCGGCACCTGTCCCACTTGCAACCGAGTTGACACCCTGCTTCGTCTGTCCGGCCTCGTAGCCGATAGCTATACTCGTTACCCCCTGGCCCGTCTGGCCGGCCGCAAACCCCATGGCCACCGACCCAGTCTCCTGATTGGTCATACCGGCCGCATTGCCGACAGCAACTGTGTTTGGGGCCCTGTGTGTCATTGGCCGCCATGTACCCAATCCCCACCCCTGCCAATCCTGCAGTGTTGCTCCGGCACCAAAGCCCACAGCAACTGCACCCACACCCTGGTGTGTCTTGCCCGCTGAGCTGCCCGTCGCCACGGCATACTCGCCTTGCATGCTGTAACCAGCCTCGGGCCCCACAGAAACCGCCGACCCTCCTTGCCCCCCGTTGCCTGCCATGTACCCCACGGCAACGGCTGCTACACCCTGGTCCAGACGCCCGGCAACATCACCAATGGCTACCGTCGACGCCCCCTGCTTCGTCTCACCCGCTCGATTACCCAGGGCGGTTGCGTTGGTGCCCTGGGTATCGTCGCCGGCGTATCTTCCGATCCGAACAGACGTTGTGCCTATTCTCCACATTTTATTATTATTATTTAAATATGTATATGTACGTTTTATCATATTCCAGAAGGATATCCCTACCAAGGATTTTCATATTTGGTCTTCTAGACCAAATATGAAGAATGCGTGACGAAATTTGTTGCACGTTGGGGAATATACTAGTCTCGTGGAAGAGCGCCGATCCATGGTGGTTCAATCTCCCCTTGCACCTCTCGTATTTCTAAAAAAAAAAAAGGTATATATACGGGGACATTTCCACTAGTTGTGTCACAAGTCCATTTGTAAGGAAAGGAAAGCAAAGTAAAGGCAAAGGAATGGACTCTCTCGTCGACATAAAGTTTACCAAAGGCCGCAACGGCATCTCCACCGCGGTCCTGGATTCGCCGATACGCGTGCCGATCACAAGGTCACGATTACGGGTGACGATATCTACATGGACGTACCACTAACCGACGAAGACGAGCTGGTGCTGGACCTTATCTGCGATCAGATTGTCGCACGTGCAAAGAAGACCTTTCCCGGGACCAAGCGCCACATTGGGATCGAAATTAACAAGGGGAAGCTCAAGGTCTACAATGCCGGTACGCCAACTGCTGGCCGTGTGTCAAGACCCTCAAGTATGCCGGGGCGTCTTGATCATCGTCCCGATTTTCGAGTTCCACGATCCGACCAAGGTCCCAGAACATATACTTGAGATGATAAAGCACTGACCTTACTCTGTACCACATGCGTTTAAATAAAAATAAAATATAAACAAACGCTATTTGTTTTCTAGAAAAGATGGATGGCGTGTACTACACGGACAGTGGCACCAAATTGCGTGCGTGTCTGGGTGGTGAGCCGAGCACACCAAGTTTATACAACCGGCTTTTCAGCAAACACGGCTCGCACGAGCGGACTGTAGAAGAACTTGTTGAGACGTTGGGGAGCCAGTGGCAGATCCCACAGTCGGAAATTAACCACACACTTCGAAAATGCCCGTTGCCCAACTACTCGCCCAACTCAAGCTATTTCTTTCCGTTCCTGAACCACCAGTGCGCCAGTTTCCTCACGTGCGTGTATAGACTAGACCGGCTGATCTACAAAACATACGCAAGCGCGGGACACGTGCTCGACGACCAGTACGTGTACATGGGAACACCACACAATGTGCTGCACAAACAAAAACGTTCTGCGCGGCAGCAGCGCTGTAGACGTTGAGGGTCCTGCGCCGGGCATCCATCTCGACGAACGGGCTTTCCTCACGTGCACTCCCGACATTGCACGCGCCCGTGTGTGCGGGACCCTCTGCTTGCTGCGGTTCCAAATACCACCAAATGTGCGCTACTACTACGACAAGCATACAAAGGAGTGTATTGTTCAGCGGAACACTACGCTCAAAAAATTCAAGTTCAACAAGAGAGGTGGAGGTAGCACGCGTATTGCGATCGTGGACTGCGAGCTGTACTCGAACGCGGAACCACCGAGCAAATTTTTTTTTGGTACACACCAACAAACGAGACGCAGCCTATTCCCTAAAAAGTGAAAGGCCATTTAAAACGGACATCCACCTGGACCTGCCCACGAGAAATGAACTTTGACCTCGAGTACGCCGAGCTCGTCGCACACGTCCGCCATGGCCATCTCGGCCTCGTCCACGTCGACCGCAGCCCCAGACCCAGCGCCAGCGCCGAGGTCCTCCTCCCCAGCCCCAGCCCCAGACCCAGCGCCAGCCACCACAGCCCCAGCCCCAGACCCAGCGCCAGCGCCAGCGCCGAGGCCCTCATCCACAGCCCCAGCCCCAGACCCAGCGCCGCGGCCCTCCTCCACAACCCCAGCCCCAGACCCAGCGCCAGCGCCAGCGCCGAGGCCCTCATCCACAGCCCCAGCCCCAGACCCAGCGCCAGCGCCAGCCCCCACAGCCCAAACGACGTCATGTGGCGCTACATACACATGTACGCCCACCATCTAGACACCATCAACTGCGACGCCGCCCTGCTGAGCCGAGCCGTCCGCGACTACGTCTACGAGGTCTGGATCGTAGAATCAAATGTTCCACATACGGCCGCAAACTGGGATCGGTACGAGGCAATGCTCGACGAGGCAATGCTCGACGAGGCAATGCTCAGCCCAAGCGCCATGCTGGCCCCGACACACCACCACCGTACAGCCGTCAAGGTGCGCAACCTCTCGCGTACATGCACCTGGCTGTTCGACGGCACACGTACGCCGTATGTGCTCGACGTTCCCGGCATACAGGCAATACACGCATCCGTCATGCTCGGCTTGCTCGAGCGGCCGGGGCGGTTTCGCACGACTGAGGTCGCGTCCGCCTGCGGGCACCGGTACGTGGACAGCGCCGCTGTTCCAGGCTCGATGGACCGGCTCGTCGCGTTTGTCAGAGAAAATCACCCCAAAGACCTGGGCGAATGTCTGGTGCTGGCGGCGTACACCGCGTATGCGTTTCTGTGCATCCACCCGTTCGCCAACGGGAACGGGCGGCTTGCACGGATCATTTACTCGCTCATGTGCCGCGAGTACATACCTGTGCCAGTGTCGCTGTACGCCTACCAATTCAACCGCGCCCACCGGGAGCGCCAGACGATGCTGCACGCGCTGTGGCTCAGCAACGGGTCGTCCGCCCCCGTTGCATGGACGTTCTGGTGCCTGCAGTGCACGCGGCACTTCCTGTACTCGTATATGATGGAATGAGATACAAGGAAATGCAACCCGTCAAGTATCGAGAGAAGGGGGCGGCTCTGCTCGCGTGTCTGGCGCAACTAAAGACTGGTGCGCGGGTAAGGAGCGTCTCTGAACTCAACGGGCTGCTCAGAAAATGCCCCCCTGCCAAATTTCGACCCCAACAACGACTACTTTTCGCACCTAGTCACACAGTGCTCCACGTTCCTGTCCCGAGTGTACAGGCTCGACGTGTTTGTATCAGACAGATATTCCGCCGACGGCCATGTGCTACGCGGCAAATACATGTACAGGGGATCGCCCGTCGGACAAGCAGCACCGTGTGTCAAGCGCCAGCGACCTGTCGGGTGCTGGCGCACACATAGGCGCCTTTGCCCTGGTGGAGCCTGGCTTTGTGTCGTGCGCGGGAAGCAGAGAGGCGGCGGCCCGGTCTGGGAGCTGTATTCTGCGATTCGAAATACCAAGGGGCGTGTCTTACTACTACTACGGCAACGGAGACTGCCTTTTAGAGCGCAATCTGATATTCATTGATTTTGCATTCCACGGCTGGTATGAGGGCGGCGACGGACGTCGGATCGCAGTGGTTGATTGCGAGCTTGTGCCACACTCGGGGTACAACCCCGAGCGCTTCTTTATTTCAAACTAACGCTACACCCTAAAAGCCATTTTTTTTTCTTTCTTAACGAAACGAAATGCAAAACAAAAACCTGGGCCTGATTCTTTTGACCTGTGTGGTCTGTGCCGTCCTACTCCATCTCTGGAGACGTTCCCGACGGGATGTCCCCAGCGTAGTAGTAGACGGAGGGGCAGTGCAACGGGGACGGGCACGACGAGGGCCGGTAAGTCGTGCACATGTGACAATAAAACGTCGACTACCACAGGGGGAGCCGGTGCGGCGACGGGGGCGTCCACAGGGACATCTGCGACCGGGTCGTCGGTTCCGGGCCTCAGTGCATCCACGAGTATGTACATGTTGGCCTGGTCCAATACCGGCGACGGCGACAAGACCACGATGCCGTCGGATGGCACCGGATCTATTGTTATGCTCGACGGCGACGACAGCGCAAGCGAGGTGCAAAAGTACAAGGACCGGGGGTACCTGGTCGCCGGATACATTTCCGCCGGGAGTTGGGAAGACTGGCGCGACGACAAGTCGGAGTTCCCCGACGAGGTTTTCGGAGGCGCATACGACGGGTGGGACGGGGAGACATGGTTTGAGTTCTCCAAGTGGCCGCAGCTAATCCCCGGTATGACGAAGCGTATGCAAAAGCTCAAGGAAAAAGGGTTCGAATACGTGGAGTTCGACAACATTGAAAAATCCGGAGAGAGTGACGATGACCAGGTCGACTATACGCGAAGATTGGGCGAGGTCGCCGTTGAAATAGGACTTGGACCGTTGTTCAAAAACGCCGCCGATCTCATTCGTCATGACAAGTCGGTGCAGGATAATTTCGTGGGGTTCATATGCGAAGAATCGATCCAGTGGGGCGACACTGAAGTTTTTCACGAGGTCGCTGCAGGACAGAAGCCCATTTGGATCTTTGAGTATGACGACGTGTCCTCGTCCGATTTGGAGAAGGCCAAGTCGCACGCGACTGAAATATGGTTGGACACAAACAACGGTTGGGAAAAGCTCGCATAGCGACAAATTTTTATTAACTTTGCATACAATTTCCTATATGAATTGTTCTATCTATACATCTATCTATACAAGCCCATGGTAGCGTCTATGGTGACCAAGGGCGTCCTTATCCGTCCCTAGTCTGTATGCGTGCACATGTGTCGGGTCAATTTTGACGACGTTGTAAACACCCTGCCACACGGATCCACGTCTGTGCTCCCCGTGGGGACCCACATGCAAAACTCGAGACCGTCGCCAGTGTGTAGGCGCATGTGTGCGGTTAGGCTATCCTTGCGACCATATGACGCCAGACACGGGCCATCCTTTGAAACATACTTGCACGCATGAGGTCTATCGCTGGTATGCACACACATGCGTTTTTTAAGAGCACCCGGCTGGTTGAACGACGACCCACACTGTTCGGCATCCGGATAGTCTGGGGAGTCCATGTACATATGAAGGACTTGTTGATTGCATGCACACCTTGTATATGTGAAGATAGGTTGTTGCTCGTTTTGAACAAAGCCCCACACTGTTCACATATAAAGGGTCTGGTGGTTCCGTGGACACTCTGCATGTGTGTTTCTAAGTGACTGGTTTGACGGAACGCATATTTGCAGACACTGCATACATAGGGTCTTTCGTTAGTATGAGTGCGCAAGTGTACACTTAATGCAGTAGGGGTACCAAACACAGAGGTGCACGTGTCGTGTGTACACTTGTAGTTCTTAACCTGCGTATGTACAACTTCATGTGCCTTGAGTGCGTCTAATCGCGAGAAACTGGCCGGACAGTCTGCCCACTTGCAACCGTATGGTTTCTCGCCAGTGTGGCCACGAATGTGCCGTCGCAGTGCAACATTATTGAGCCAAGTGTGCGTCTTGGTGCACTCGCGCCAGATGCACACCTTTGCCAGTTTGTGGGTAGTGTTGACGTGTGCAACTAGGTCTGCATTGCTATCAAAGTGCTCTGTGCACTCACCCCATGCACAGTCTAGTACGGGGGGTGCAGTTTTGACGCGGAGTTTAGATTGTACTGGCATGTTTGTCAATAGTGTAGAAATGAATTGCAAAGTACACAATGCGCCACTATTTATACAGATTGATTTCAAAATGCAATGGACGATCGATCGATCAATCTTGTCTGATGAACCGTTAAGGGTTTCGACGTTTTACGTAAAACGAAACATCATGTTTGAGGATGACCTGCACGTGCTCTTGGACACCCCACCCAGCAACGATACATGTGCACAACAGATCATCACCGACTGGGTCGAACGCGAAATGTGCGACCCCAGCTGGTTTGAGACGACATTGCATGCACACTTTTACTCAAGTGACAAGTCGTGCCGCCAACAATCGTTGCTGGACAACAAGAACATATACCACCATCTCGGCCGCGTTGTCGGAACGCCCCCGGACCCTGTGAATTTGCGCGCGTTCCTGGTGCTTTCAGTTCCGTACGTAGACCACGTGCACGGTAAGCTGTTTGACGAGATTCTGCGATACTACGAGCAGCAATTCGAACCTGTTGATCGCGCCGTACTATACAAAGTGCCGTACGGGGAACTCATTCGAGCAGGGATAGCTTTCAAGGCCGTCCGACGCTCAAAAGAACTAACGGGGCAGCTGAACTCATACCGCGTGTGGGCGGCTAAGCGGATCGAGAAGACCTTGCTAGAATCGCTCTGCCGCGTGCGCGGCATCCGTACACTTCAGAGAGGGAACCACATTCCACGCAACGACAAACATTATCATCGATTGAATGTGGTTAAATGCGAGCTTCAGATGGTCTACTATTTAATACGATACTATGAATGTGAGCTGAGTCTGGTGGAACCAATATCAGACATTGACCACGGGTGCTTCCACATATTTGCCGATGAAATTGCGAGCGATAGTCTAGAGTTGGAAACGAGTCTGAAAAACTTGTCGAAACAAGAATGGAAACGTCTGTGCATTTGATCGCTCTGCGTTTTCGCGCGCATATTTTTTTTGTGTTCTGATTTTCAAATGATTTCGGCCAGAAAAGTGCCCCCCACCCCCCCCCCAGCCAGACTCCGTGCATCTCGAGGCCAGGTCAAAGTGCAAAGTACAAAGTACAAAGTACAAGGTACAAGGTACAACGTTCAAAGTTCAAGTTCAAAGTTCAAAGTACAAAGTACAAGGTTCAAAGTACAAAGTTTATTCAAAATATTCATTCAAATCATTCAAATCACATCCGGGAGCAGCAGCGCAATCTCCCGCTCGCTGTACGCATCGTACTTTCGAAACTTGTACGACTTAAGCGACCCCATCACCATGTCCACCACACACCGCCGCTCGTTCTTGCACATCCCCGACCCCACAGTCCGAACCCCCTCTGGGCGTATATTGGCACTAAACGACTCCAGCAGGTCCCGGTGGTTCGTCCAGTGCAGCTTCGCGTACATTGGCGGCATCTGCCCCGACTTGAGTGGCACCACAGCTTGCGCCTCTAGCAGCTCCCGCAGGTTCGCGACCAGCGGCTCCCCGTCGGCGATATGCGCCACCCCAGAAATTGTCGGTACATGTCTGCGCGACGCTTCGTGGCTTCAATTTCGTGCAGGATCTTTTCATAAAACACAAGGATGTGACCCGGCGGGATCTCGACCCTGGTCCGGTCCCGTCGCATCTGTGCCTTCAGCGCTGCGTTCAACTTGACAATTGCAAACCCCTTGTTCCCAGACACCACCTTGTGCGACCCCGCGATGCACGAAAAGTACTGTGGCGACGAGTCCAGGTTCCACCAGCCCCCAAACACAAGGTCGTCCGCCCCGGCCAGCTTTGCCTCGTCCCGGTGCCACGCCTCTGCCGAGGCACATTCACCCTTGCGCCGCACCATCATCCTGTCTACAATCTGCTCAAAGTACATTGGCCTTCGCGCCTGCGTTGTCCCGACCAGGGGTGTCAGGACCGGTCTCATAATCTCGTGGGCCCGCTCTCTAAGTTTACGCACAGTGGGGTTGTGGAACGATGCGGGGTTCCCGAGCGCCCCAAAGCCCCCCAGCACATACCTGCTGGCGTCCGCGTTGAACTCGGGGAAGCTGGCAATCTCCGCGTCAAAGTCCGCCCGCGCCCGCACCACATCCAGCTCCGTGGGCACAACCGCGTACCCGTGCTCGACAAGGTGCTCAAGCGTCGTCAAATGGTCCCCACCACTTCCAGGCCGTGGCTGCGGTGTTGGCGGACGGGGTTCAGGAGCCCTAGCAACAACGACAACCCCCTCGGGGGGTCCTGGGACGGCTTTGGACTCAACGTACGCCTGCACCATCGCCTCGGCAATCACAGAGTCGTCAATGTTGACCCAGATCACACACCCCTGCTTGTGCTGGTACGGGAGCGCTCGCGGTAGCCGCACGGGCGACTCCAGGACCCACGCATACGGGGTCTTGTACCCACTGTGCAGAGCCGGCGACCCGTGGCGACCCGAGTGGCTGGCAAACACCTCATTGTCCAGCTTGATACAGTCCACGAGCCTGGCAAACCCAACCACCTTTTGTCGCCCAGACTCTACTAGGCCCACAAAGCCCCGGTGTGCCGCTGGCGATCCGCGGATCTCCCAGGTCTTGTTGCCACTAAGGATAAGGTCCAGCGGCGTCTTCTTGATTATGATTCCCTTCATTCTTCCTGGATCTTGGATATCTTGATCTCTAAACTTGTGATTTTTTTTTTTAGATATCACTACTACTTATACTCGATTTACAAATCTAATTTGGATTTGCAAATGGAGGACCAATCGATCGATCGTGTCCTATGGACCTTTAGGGATGTGTAGGGCGTTCATTAGACAGCGTCGTCTCGTCGAAGGTCCCAGCAAAAGAAATCCCGCCAGGGGGTTCAAGACCCTGCTCCCACCCCCATCAGACTCCAGTGCAAAGTGCAAAGGTCAAAGTGCACTTTTTTTTCTGGAAACACTTTTGTAAAAAATGTACACTTGTCACATTCTAGAAATTCATAAGGGTTCAATATATTGGATGACAATAAATCACACACACACACACACACACAACAACAACAACAAATACAAAATAAAAACAAAATAAAAACAAAATGGGTTGGTCCATAGGGACAACAAATGTCCGCTTAGGTCGATACGCCGGTAACACCAATCAGGCGATGTCGGCAGTCGCCGTCGGAAACAGGGCCGGCAACACAGATCAGTCCAGTGAGGCCATGGCTTTAGGAGCCAATGCCGGTCGCAAATTACAGGGTGTAAAAGCCGTAGCCATAGGTAGCAGCTCCGGTGAGACAGACCAGGGTGGAAGTGCCATTGCGGTAGGTTCGGATGCCGGGCATGTCAACCAGGGTGTAGACGCTGTGGCTGTCGGTAGCTCTGCCGGCGAAACTAACCAGGGGTCTAATGCCGTGGCAATCGGAAAGCTTGCGGGTAATCACGCGCAGGCCGACAACAGCATCATTCTGAATGCAACGGGTGTTGCGCTAAGCTCGAGCACCCCGGGGCTGTTTGTCGACCCCATTCGAAACGTCGACTTGACGGACAATGTATTGTACTACGACCCTACATCGAAAGAGATTGTGTACGGGGCGGCACCGGCACCGGCCCCGCCGGACACGGGTGCCACGGTTGATGCGGGGATCAATATCAACGATTTTCTGGTGTGGAACGGAACAAAGTGGGTCCCCAAAATCAGCGTGGGTGGCAGTGTGAATATCTCAACTGGTGCGGGTGAGACGAACCAGGGTAGTGGCGCGGTGGCTGTCGGCAACGATGCGGGAAACTCCGACCAGGGTAAAGATGCCGTGGCGGTGGGTAACGAGGCCGGGCGCGACAACCAGGGTGCGAATTCAATTTCGATAGGGAACAAGGCCGGGGCCTCCGACCAGGGGGCGAATGCGGTGGCCGCTGGCAACGAGGCTGGAAGCACCAGCCAGGGTGATGGTGCCGTGGCGATGGGGGATAACGCCGGGAAGACAGGCCAGGGCACGAGCGCCGTGGCCGTGGGCGTCAAAGCCGGGATGACCACCCAGGGGAACAATGCAATTGTCGTCGGGGACGATGCCGGGAAGACGGACCAGGGGGCAAGTGCAGTGGCCGTTGGCAATATGGCCGGTGAAACAACACAGGCCGCGGGTGCAATCGCAATAGGTCCGGAGGCGGGAACCACCAACCAGGGTGCTTGTGCGGTGGCCATTGGAAATAAGGCCGGTGAAGTGGACCAGGCGGACAACAGCATAGTTCTGAATGCGAGTTGCAGTACACTGAATGCGGGCACAACGGGCCTGTTTGTGGACCCGATTCGCAACGTCGACATGACGGATAATGTCTTGTACTACGATGAGACGCTAAAGGAGATTGTATACGGGGCCTCGATCACGGTGCCCACAGTGGGTACCGGCACGGAAGTGTCCCAGTACTTGCGATGGGATGGGACAAGCTGGATTGCTTACGGTGACCGGGTCGCCATTGGCAACCTGGCGGGAGAGACCTCGCAGAGTGTGAATGGGGTTGCGATAGGCACGAATGCGGGCAACGCGAATCAGAGTACTGATGCGATTGCAATTGGAGTCGGCGCCGGTATGACGGATCAGGGTGAGTCATCGGTTGCCATAGGAGCAGAAGCCGGAATGGAGTCACAAAGAGGAGGTGTTGCTATCGGTACCAGGGCCGGCAAGACCAGTCAAGGTGCGATGACCGTTGCGGTAGGTGAAGATGCCATGTACGAAAACGGTGGTCAACTATCGGTGGCCATTGGAAAGTCGGCGTGTTATTCTGGAGACGGTGGCAGTTGCGTGGCTGTAGGGTATGGGGCACTTGAGTCTAACGCGGGAGCCAGTGAGTGCGCCGTTGCACTGGGCGCCCTGGCGTGCAATACCGTGTCTTCTAGCAATACAATTACACTGAACGCAACGTCACTGGACCTCCCAAATGCGATACCCAATTCGTTCGTCGTCAAACCCGTCAGGAACGCGGCGGGCCCAAACGCACTAACGTACAACCCCGCAACGGGCGAGATTACGTATGCGACATCCAGCCTGGACACCAAGGAGAACATTAAGGTATTCGATAGGGAAATTGGTGATGTGCTCGAGCAGCTGGTAGTCAAGGAATTCAACTTTATAAACAAGAACAAGTATACACAATTCGATGCAGTGGACGAAGGGGATATCATGTCGTTTGACGCGTGGGTGGAAACCAGCCCCAAAGCCAGGGCCAGTTCCGATGAACAGGTGGTGGAAGAGTACGAACTGTACCGAAAGAAGGCCAAGGTGGGTGAGTGTCACGTTATTGACAAGGAGGAGACGCACTTTGGGTTTATAGCCGGCGAAGTCCAGGAAATCATGCCAGAGCTCGTGTACGACGACATTGACGGCGTGGCGCTGGATATCAAGTGGAACAATCTCACGGCCATGCTGGTAAAACAGAACCAAATGTTAACGGCGCAGCTTGCGGTTCTTGAAAATCGGTGCTTGGACCTTGAAAACTGCAGGGCAGTATAAAAATAAATTCAGAAATTGTATACTTGTCACATTCCGAAATTCCATCGGTGGCGGAATAGAATCACCCATAGTAAAACACCTAGGGTTTAAACATTACCATAATAATGTTGTCGACTGTAGTAGGGACAACCAATGTCCGTCTTGGTCGAAACGCCGGTAACACCAATCAGTCGTGGTCGGGAGTTGCTGTTGGGAACAACACAGGCATCCTGAATCAGTCTCGTGGGGCCACGGCTATTGGGCAGAGTGCTGGCCACAACTCACAGGGTGTAAACGCCGTAGCCGTAGGTAGCAACTCCGGTGAGACAGACCAGGGTGAAGGGGCCATTGCGGTAGGTTCGGGTGCCGGGCGCGTCAACCAGGGTGTAGACGCTGTGGCTGTCGGTAGCTCTGCCGGTGAAGCCAACCAGGGCCCTAGTGCCGTGGCAATTGGAAAGTTTGCGGGCAATTACTCGCAGGCCGCAAAGAGCATTATTATCAACGCGAGTGGCAATGTATTGAACTCCAACACAAACGGACTGTTTGTGGACCCGATCCGCAATGTCGACATGACGGACAACATGTTGTACTACAACCCCATATTGAAAGAGATTGTATACGGGGCAGCCCCGAAACAGTCACCCACGTACTACAGTGGTGGCACGTTTGTGGAAGAAGGTGTGCACCCGAATGACTTTTTATCGTGGGACGGGACCAGGTGGGTGCCGAAACAGAACTCGACGGGCCGCGTAGGCATTTCGAGCGGGGCCGGTGAAACGAACCAGGGTCCGGGTGCAGTGGCCGTGGGCAACGACGCCGGACATGCCGACCAGGGCAAGGGAGCTCTAGCGGTTGGTAACAATACGGGCTCCGACAATCAGGGTGCAAACTCGGTTGCAGTAGGAAATGGCGCTGCTGCTGGTAGTAGTAGCCAGGGGGATGCGGCGGTGGCGATTGGAAACGAGTCTGGGATGACAAACCAGGGCGACGTGGCAGTGGCGGTGGGGACTGGGGCCGGGAAGAGTGGCCAATCGGCGAGCGCCGTGGCGATTGGAAACGAGTCAGGGATGGCAAACCAAGGTAATGTGGCAGTGGCGCTGGGAACTGGGGCCGGGAAGAGTGGCCAGTCGGCGAGCGCCGTGGCTATCGGAGAACTGGCCGGTCAGACAAACCAGGGTGCGAAGGCCGTCGCGATAGGTACTGAAGCTGGAAAAACCAACCAGGGTAGTTGCGCCGTGGCGATTGGGAAAAAGGCCGGGGAGCTGGACCAGGCGGACAACAGTATTATCTTGAATGCCACAGGTGCGGCAGTTAACGCGAGCACCGGCGGATTTTTTGTGGATCCGATCCGCAACGAGAACCGCACGGACAAAGTGCTATATTACGATACAACACTGAAGGAAATTGTGTACGGAATACCCATTGCTGCTACGGAACCCAGTGAGCCGGTTCCGGACGGGGTGACTGTTTCCGGTTTCCTCGGGTGGGACGGAACGGGTTGGGTGACTGGAACAGTTGGCATTGCGATTGGATCCTTATCTGGTGTAGGTCAGGATACAGATGCTATTGCTATAGGTTTCGGAACGGGCAGCGGTCAGAAATTCAATGCGATCGCAATCGGGAATGGTACGGCTACAATAGGCCAGAGAGCCGTTGCGATCGCTATAGGGGGCGGATCCGGTTTACTATACCAGATGCCGTCTGCAATAGGTATTGGGAGCAACTCGTCGAAATACTTGGCTGGATCCGGATCGGTGGCAATAGGTCCATTGGCAATGCAGGGGGTCGATAGTGGATCAACTGGCGGTTTCGCCAGTATAGCATTGGGGTTTTCCGCGTGTAGCGCTGGAGTTCAAGGTTACTGTACATCATTGGGGGCTCATTCCATGTCGTCAAATGCAGCAGAACGAACGAACGTACTGGCAATCGGAGCATATGCTTGTAATTCGGTAACGTCAGACAATACGATCGTTCTCAACGGGACTGGCGCTGGATTGGGAAGCGCGGTACCCGATTCCTTTGTGGCCAAACCGATCCGGAATGCGGCCGGCCCCAATGAGCTGACATATAATCCTGTGACGGGGGAGATTACGTATGTGACGTCTAGTCTGGGGACTAAGGAAAACATTAAAGTATTCGATAGGGAAACTGGGGATGTACTCGAGCAGTTGGTGGTCAAGGAATTCAACTTTAAAAATAAGAACAAGTATATCCACCATCATGACCCGGTGGACCCCGACACCATTCTAACTGTTGCCGAGTGGGAGGAATCCGAGGACCCCGAGGATCCCACATACGAGGCCTATGTGGAAAGGGCAACGCATGGGGCATACGAAGTTATCGACAAGGGTGAGACGCAGTTTGGATTTATTGCGGATGAGGTACAGGAGATTATACCAGAACTTGTGTACACCGATCCAAGCGGCGCGGCACTGAACATTAAATGGAACAGCGTGACGGCGATGCTGGTAAAACAGAACCAGGCGCTCACATCCAGAATTGCAGCTCTCAGTGCGTAACCGATGTAACCCCCAAACCCGTTGCACCACCCGTTCCCGATACACCCACATCCCCCGGTGGCCCGAATATCGGGCCTACACGCGCACTGTCAATGGCCGACACGCTACCGTCTGCAAACTCGACGACCAGTTTTCCGTTGGTGCTATCCACATGCATGCCCGTCACATTTTTCCCCGCAGCGCCAGTGTGGAAATCGGAGCCCACGGGAATCTTGCTCTGCACAACCTCCCCGGTTGCCGGATTGTAGTAGACGGTCGCGTCGTTGGCCGAATTCTGGACTGGTTTCACAAAAGTGGCGTTTGCGTCCGTGCTGTTGAGCGGGGTACCAGATGCGTTGAGAATAATGCTATTGGCATGCTGGTTTGTGCTACCGGCATATGACCCCATGGCGATGCTGTGGTCGCCCTGGTTCATATTCCCGGCATGGTCTCCAATGGCGATAGCGTCGTTGCCCTGATGGGTGTTGCCCGCGGCCGAGCCAATGGCAATTGCTTCAGACGACTGTCCGTCGACTCCCGCGTTGCGACCAAACCGGACATTCGATGTACCTATTGTCCAGACCATTGTTTTACTTTATTAGAAAAGAAAAAAATGTAATTTTATTTTTGGCCTATGTTTTTTTTTTTTTCGATGAAAATCTGCTGTTTTTTCGCCAGAGCCAACATGTAGCAGGTCAGATCGTTCCATCGAATATCACACGGTTCGCCGTGGTAGTCGGAGTACACCAATTTCGGTTCAATGGCACCCGTCTCCTCGGCAATCAGCCCTCGGCACACGACGTCCGTGGTAACGAAATCCCCCGAGCTATTGATGGACTGTGTTTCCTCCCTGTATCTAAAGCGTTTTGGTTTGAGCGCCTGCATGTTGGCCACTACACTATCGAGGGTTGATTCATCAAGTGGCCGTATATCCTTTTTCGTTGCGGCAGCCGAACTGCCATAGGTAATTTCGTGGGTAGTGGGGTTGTACGTTAGAGCGCTAGTGCCTACGAGATTGCGCACCGGGGCAATGTGGATCGCGTGATCGAGTGACGAGTCCAGCGGACTATCTCCCCCCCGGGCGTTAATAATCAACGACCGTGTCCCCGTACCCATCTGGCCCGCCCCTGCCCCGATAGAAATCGCCTGTGTTTTACCACCATAGTAACCCGCGTATGATCCAATGGATACTGCACTTTCGGCGGTATGGCCTTGCCCAGATCCGGACCCAATAGTAACGCCGTGTTGTGTAAATGTCTGAATATACGATGCACCACTCCCAATCGCCGTGTTGTAACCACCCCCGGCGCCTTGGCCCATCGCATTCGGTCCGATAGCGGTACTGGTCCCGCTGCTGCCCACAATCATTTCATAACCACTGAGCGCATTATATCCAAGCGCTACCGATCCCGGTTGAATGTTTTGGTACCCAGCAGCAAACCCAATAGAGGTAGATGTTTGGTTTGCACTTTGAAATCCCGCATAGGTTCCAACACAGACAGTGTGTGGGCCCAGTGTACCGGGTACCCGGCCCTGGTAGGTCGTACCCGAGAGGCTACCAATCGCAACACAATACTTGTTCTGTGCGGTGTAGCCTGCTTCACAACCAAGGCGAATAGACGTTGGGAACAATGCGCTCGATGCTTCGGAAGCCTCTCCACTTATAAGAGAAGATGCCACATAGTCACCTGTAACTAGACCAGATGGTAGGGGCGCGTCAAATATCGAATTTGGTGCATCTAAACCAAGAGAACCAGTGGGCCCCGTGGCCCCCGCAGCACCAGTTGCGTCACTACCCGTAGGTCCCGTAGGCCCCATCGCCCCCGTGGGACCCGTTGCCCCGGTTGCACCCGTGGGGCCCGTGGCGCCCTGGCTCCCAGCACCACTCCCGGGTGCACCGGCGGGCCCGGTTGGCCCGGTGACACCCGTCGCTCCCGTGCCGCCGCGTACTGCGGGTATGGTATATTCATCGCCCGGCAGTGGAAACGCAGGGCTTTCGACAACAAATGTAAGTGTACCCTCACCAATTTCACCGGTTGCGTCAACAATACCCTTGCCAATCAGCCCCGCACCCCCCTGGTCCGCCTCCAGTGTGCGAGTTAGTCCGTTGGTTAGCGTAAATGTCATGTCATCCCCATCTGCGGTCAGCGAAGCAATACCTAGCGCCGGCGAGTCCCCGTCGGCACCGCGTACGAGGCCGACCAACTGGGTGGTGTTGTCGTTTAGGTGGACGGTGAGAACGCCCGCTGCATCCATCGTAAACGTATCGATCCCCACGCCCGGAGTAGCGCCCGAACCCATATCGCCATCGGGTCCCTTGGGTCCGCGGAGTTTAGGGACAACAAACGTCGACCCGTCGTCCAGTACCACGGTTAGCCGGTCAGTCGATTGGTCGTAAACCAGGTCTGCAATACCAATCCCGTCGGGCCCGCTGGCACCTGCGGCGTCGGGGGTGTCGTCGTAAGTGATTTCGCCCGTGTCGGTGTTGTAGCGCAAGGTATGAGTCCCTGGCGCGTAGCGAATGGGTTTAATGAACAGACCATCGGCGTTGGTGCTGTTGAGGGCGCCGAATCTGGCGTTGAGCACAATGGTGTTGTCATGCTGGTCTGTGTGGCCAGCATACGACCCAATCGCAATACTGCGTTTGCCCTGGTTGAACGCGCCAGCGTGGTCGCCTATGGCCACGCTGCCTTCCCCCTGGCCATCGAGACCCGCGTAAGTCCCTACTGCGACGGCCTTACCATTCTGGTTGTGATTACCGGCCAGACGGCCAATCCGGACATGTAGGTTTCCAAAATTCAAAGACATGATTCTTTTTAGGGTTTAATTTATTGAACGCACATAACAAATTTAAAGAAAGGAAAAAAAAAAAAAAGGATTTTTTATCGACGTCTCGGGTTCATAAATCAGGTCAGGCTTCTTCTGGTGTTTCGGGCGACTTCTTCGGGTTTTAAAATACAGTTGTTGTTTTTTTTTTTTTTGTAATAATAATAATAATATTAATAATATTAGTTTGCACACACACACACACACACACACACACACACACACACACACACACACACACACTATAAAATTTCGACGCCGTGTTGCACACGAACCCGGTTGATCCACGCTCGGATCATATCGCGCTGCAGCTCGAGCTCTAGTATTGTACACTTGTGCTCAGAGTCACCCAGGCGTTTATACAGTTCCAGTTCAAAGTGCGTCGCCCTCAGCAACGTCGATGTTGCGGTACCACTGTGCAGTATTTTCTTCATTTGTCCATACATACTCTGCGATTCAAGCGCGCTCAAGCGTGTTCTGCCGTTGCTGTCCACTGGATATCGTTCGTGGGTCTCTTTTGAAAAACGAAGAAGCATGCGCAATACGGAAAAATCGTTGTTTTCACACAGCCCCCATATTTCGTCAATGTCATTCGTGGCAAAAAACAACGGACAAATCATGAACGAGCGGAAGCTGTGGCATATCAAGTTGCACGTGTTGCGATCGGGGATCGCATTCACAATCGATGATATCGCAGTCAAATGTATACCTTTGAAGAACCCGAAAAGTTCGCGTACAGATCCGTAGGTTGAAAGCACATGTGCGAGTTGAATAACAAACTCGTTTTGCGAGCCAAATACCATTCTGGCGGACGCTACTCGCGCTTGCACTTCATCGATCGACCCGTCGTTGTCGACGTCGTCGTCGTCGTCGTCCTCGTATGGTATGTCGACTTTGATTTTGGGCGGGTGCGACATGATATTTTTTTAAATAAAGAAGAAAAATGGTCAAAAAAAAAAAAAAGGCACTTTTGGAAAAGGGTCAAAAAAGAAGGTGATTCGGGAATTGGTGAAAAAAAGAAGGCGATTTTGCAATCGGAGCACTGGAGGTTGATCATTGTTGCTGTAGGCGTTGCTGTTGTTGTTCAATGCGATCGAGTGTAAAAGTGATTTGTGGGGGGTGGAAACCCTCTCCTTATATACATACGCATTACATAAATTTCAGTGGGTTCCTGGGAACGTTGTTCCGCCGGGCGGCCAGCTCCTTCTCGACCCGATCGAGCCGCGAGTCGGCGACTGTGTGCATGTACATGGACAGCACAAACATGAGGGTGTTGCAAACACCCACGGCGAGGGGGGTCATCGAGCGGCGCATTTTCATTGTAGAGGGCAAAACTCGCGTTGCAAAAATTGCACTGTTCTTCACAAGTCCCGCGTGTTATTGCGTGTTTGCCACATTGTACGTTTGTTCCAAAAATAAATAAATAAAATAAATAAAATAAATAAACAAAGCAAAAAAAGTGGTGCACTCGACGTGCAAGCACGTATCCCCCCCAGCCACATGTCCATGCTACTTTTTAGACGGCGACATTGGCACTTTTTGGGGGGAGTCAAAAGTACATCGTAGTCGTATGCGTGAATGTTTCCCGTGAAGATGCTCATCGTTCGTCCGGCATATTCGGGCTGGAAGCGGCGGTACTGCCCTGTGCGAATCACCGAATTGGCGTCGCCACTCTGCCACGAGTCAATGTTTCCGAGTTCCTTTTCACCCAGAATCGCACCCGTGCCGGCGTCCGCAACGCGAAATTTCATATAGCCGTCGTTCTCGTGAAAGTAGATCACGATGGTCACCTCAACCCACTTGTCCCATATCTGCGACAGCGCGACCAGCGCGATATCCTCGTCAAATGGCTGCTTGGGACGAATGCCGGCCGACACGATTAGGTCGTCGTAGCGCAACTCCAGCGACATTACCGGGGGCGATCTCCCCCCCCGGGCGGGTTTTATTTTTGCCACAACACATAGAACGATTTCTGCTCAGAACTCCGTGTGCCATTCGGCACCTTGAGGTTCCACCTGTACGAGCGGGTATCGCCGTACGCCGCGCGCATCATTTTTGTCTCGACATCCTCAGTCCACCATGTAATTTCGTTGCGGTTACGCACATCAGTAGGATCGGAAGGATCTTCGCAGCCGTCGCGGTCGTCACCGTGGATATCGTTGCGGAGCACGTTGCCGTACTTGGCATCCTTGACCACTGTCCAGTGCTTGGTGGTCTTGTGCCCAGTGTCACAGCTGTCCTGCCCCATCACGCGGATTTTGTATTGCTCAAACGTCGCAAACGCATCGTCGCCCCACTGTATTGTGTATTCCGTCATTTTTCTACTACCATTTTAAAACCCTAAAACCCACATTTCGTATAAAATGCCGGCGTTGCGCAATGTTTGCTCTCTGGTACCCGTGGCGTTCAGAAAATAAAATAAAATAAGATAAAATAAGATAAGATAAAATAAAATAAAATAAAACCCAAATTAAAAGAGGTTACCTCCCCCCCCCCCCCCTTCAAAAAAAAAAAAAAAATGTCCTGTCCTGGAAAGTAGAAAATACAAACGTTCGCTTAGGACGGAATGCTGGGAGTACACGCCGAGCAGGACCGTGCGGGGACGGCAATTTCCTCGGCTCCATCACTAATTGCCGACCTCGTTGCGCGAATTGAAGCACTTGAGTCGGGCCAAAACACCTTATAAAGAACGTATATATATATATAAAAATATATATAAAAAAATATATATATAAAAATATATATAAAAAAATATATATAAAAAAATATATATAAAAATATATATATATATATATATATATATATAGATAAAAAAAATAAAATGTCTTGGGTGGTAGGAACCACAAACGTGCGCCTGGGGCGGAACGCCGGCACGAATAATCAATCTTTTGAAAGTGTGGCAATCGGCAATTCGGCCGGAACTGACACACAGGGAGCAAGTTCCGTCGCCATAGGGAAAGATGCAGGCTCGTTGGACCAAGGTGGGAGCTGTGTGGCTGTCGGACGACAATCTGGCAAATTTAACCAGGGTGCATATGCGGTGGCTGTGGGAACTTCAGCCGGACAGGACACGCAAGGCGAGCGCTCGGTGTGTGTAGGTGTAAACGCAGGTTTGACGACCCAGGGTAGCTCGGCAGTGGCTATCGGGGACTATGCTGGACAAATATCACAGGGAAACTCGGCCATCGCGATCGGCAATGAAACCGGTAAAATGAACCAGGGTGAAAGTGGTGTTGCCATTGGACTATACGCGGGTGAAACAGGGCAGAGTGGTTCGGCTGTGGCGATAGGTAACAGTGCCGGGACGCTTGATCAAGGTTCAGGATCACTGGCCATTGGTATGCAGGCGGGGACCTCAAATCAGAGTCAGCGCGCCACGGCGGTTGGACCCTTGGCTGGGAGAGTGAGCCAAGGGGAATATGGCGTTGCCGTGGGTCGAGAGGCAGGTAGGGAGTACCAGGGATACATGGGGGTCGGGATTGGTTTTGGATCGGCACAAGAAACCCAGGGTGAGATGTCGGTGGCGTTAGGTGGTAGGAGCGGTAGATACGACCAGGGGAGCTATTCAACCGCAATTGGATATAAATCTGGGTATGAGCGACAGGCACAGGAGTCAGTCGCTCTAGGTGCACATTCGGGTAGTATAAGTCAGGGCAAATACGCCATAGGACTCGGTAGTACGTGTATGCTGGAAAACGGGGGGCCGTACAGTGTGGGGGTCGGGTATCGTGCGGGGCGTAAGGGTGACGGTGGCAATTGTGTGTATATCGGCCGACAGGCCATGGAATGGATAGGTGGGAATGAAGAAGAACTGGACGACGAAACGTTCGATCCCGAAGACGTTACAGAAGATGGCGGCGAGGACAACGGAGTGGTACATCCCACGAATGTGATTGCGATAGGTGCACGTGCCTGTAGGACACAGGCGGCGAGCAGCTCGATAACACTGAATGCAACCGGCGAACAGCTTAACAATTTGGTGGCGGAGTCGCTGGTGGTAAAGCCGATTCGCAATGCCGCGGGCCCGAACGCACTAACGTACAACCCCGCAACGGGCGAGATTACATACACTGCCTCAAGTGCTCAGACCAAGGAGAATATCCATGTTTACGAGAGAGACGCGGAGTCAATCTTGCATAGTTTGGTGGTCAAGGAGTTCAACTACAAGAACAAGAACAAATACACGCAGCCGTACGCTAAAACTCTCGGAACACCGCTAACGTTTGAGGCGTGGGTAGAGGAATACCATCCAGTTGAAGTATTAGAGGGTGAGGGAACCAAGTCTGGAAAGGAGGGGGATGAGGACGAGGCGTCTATCGACAAGTTTCGAGATGAGGAGCTACAATGGCTGTACGCAGACTACGTTGAGCAAGAGAGCATTGTACGATACAAGGTCGTGGACAAGGAGGAAACGCACGTGGGGCTGATTGCCGAGGAAGTGCAGGCCATTGCACCGGAGCTGGTGTACGATGACCTGGAGGGGCAGGCGCTGGATGTGAAGTGGAATAGCATTACAGCAATGCTGGTGAAACAGACGCAGGTGCTGGTGAAGCAGAACCAGAAGCTGGAGGCACAGGTTGCGGCAAACACGGAGCTAATAAAAACGCTCGTTGAGCGCGTATGAAAGCCGTTAATTAATCAATTTTTTTTTTTTGAAATTTAAGATTTTGAAGATTGTTTAGATTCAGTTTCAGGACACGTAGTCCGCTCTGTCCTACCAATAAACCATTATAATGTCGTGGAAAGTTGGATCTTCCAATGTTCGACTCGGCCGCCTGGCTGGCGATTCTAACCAGGGCATTGACAGTGTTGCCGTAGGGAACAACGCCGGGAAAACCAACCAGGGAAATGGTTGTGTCGCTATCGGTAAAAGTGCTGGTGTGACTGACCAGATGACCAGCGCCTTGGCCGTTGGAAACTTGGCTGGCAATGAGGGGCAGAAAGATCAGGCTGTCGCAGTGGGGACCTGGGCCGGGCGAACGAACCAGGGCAACTACTCTGTGGCTGTGGGGCCAAGTGCAGGCGTTTCAACGCAGGGTGGGTTCGCGGTTGCGGTTGGCGAACAAGCCGGTACTGATAATCAAGGTTCAGCGAGCGTGGCCGTGGGGCGAGAAGCCGGGGCGGTGACACAGGGGATCAGTAGCGTTGCCATTGGATCTCTGGCCGCAAGCCAGAATCAGGGCTCGGAAGCCGTGGCCGTTGGGCGGAACGCCGGCACCCAGAACCAGGGAGCATCGTGTGTTGCTGTGGGATACTCGGCTGGACAGACATCGCAAATGGTGAACTCGGTATCCGTTGGCGTTTACGCTGGTAAGATAGATCAGGGACAATCATCCATCGCAATAGGTAAAAGTGCCGGTGAGACTACTCAGAGCGATTTTTCTGTGGCCATTGGGAGTCAATCGGGGCGGATAGCTCAGGGAGAAAGCTCAGTTAGCATAGGCAACGGTTCCGGCGCGGCCAACCAAGGTGATGGTTGTGTCGCTATAGGACGAACAGCGGGGAGCACTGACCAGGAGGTTAATTCAATCGCAATCGGGTTCAAAGCCGGGTATGAAACCCAGGGCGAACTCACCATAGCGATTGGGGGGAGTGCTGCGAATTCCAGGCAGGAATATAGAGCAATTGCTATAGGAACGAACGCCGGTTATAATGACCAGGAAAATAATAGCGTAGCCATTGGTTCGGCAACTGGTTTTGAAGCACAAGGGTATCATTCAGTGGCTGTGGGAATGAATGCTGGACAAATGTATCAGAGTAATCATTCAACGGCACTGGGATCCCATGCCGGTGGAAACAACCAGGGTCATGCCACGGTGGGTGTTGGGGCGTGGTCTGGTCATACAGACCAAGGTATTGGTTCAATCGCGATCGGATTTGAGAGCATGTTTACTGCCGGGGGATCAAACAGCGTAGCGATCGGACTAGGGTCAGATTATGAAGGTGATAGTGGGGACTGTGTGGTGATTGGAAATCGTGCGTTGCAATTTGACGGACTACTTAAGAGTAATGTTGTAGCAATAGGTGCGTACGCGTGTATAAACGCGTCGTCAAGCAACACAATTACGTTGAATGCAACAGGCGGTGGACTGAATAACTTGGTAGAAGAATCGTTCGTGGTGAAGCCGATCCGCAACGCCGCGGGCCCGAACGCACTAGCATACAACCCCGCAACGGGCGAGATCACGTACTCGACATCGAGCGAGGAGACGAAGGAAAATATCCAGGTGTGTGAGCGAGATGTGGAATCAATCTTGCAGAGCCTGGTGGTCAAGGAGTTTAACTACAAGAACAAGAACAAGTACGTACAGCCATGCCCCGAGTCGCTTAATCTTCCTGTCTCATTTGAGGAGTGGATGAAGGCGAACCATCCACCGGCCGTCTCCGATGGAATCTCTTCAGCGACCAACGAGTGTAAAGACGAACAACTACAGCGCCAGTACGCAATGTATGTTGACCGGGAGAGTCATGTACGGTGCGAGGTGGTGGACAAGGAGGAAACGCACGTGGGGCTGATTGCTGAGGAGGTGCAGGCTGTGGCGCCGGAGCTGGTGTACGATGACCTGGAGGGGCAGGCGCTGGATATGAAGTGGAACAGCATCACGGCAATGCTGGTGAAACAGACGCAAGTGCTGGTGAAGCAGAACCAGAAGCTGGAGGCACAGGTTGCGGCAAACACGGAGCTAATAAAAACGCTCGTTGAGCGCGTATGAAAGCCGTTAACTCAGTTCTCTGTACATAGTGGTGGCGTGGACGCTCGTGTTGCGTGAACGTGTTGCTTTTAGCCGTCGAGTGACCTTGAACATCTTTGTACACATACCCATTTTATTGCTGGAATATTATATAAATGTAATACAAGCCCGGAACTATCAAATCATATTATTGACAATTCCGCTATAAAAAATAAACAACAGCTCGTATATAAAAAAAATGTCTTGGAGAGTTGGATCCACCAACGTGCGCCTGGGACGTCACGCAGGCAACATGAACCAATCCGATAACGCGACGGCTATAGGTGTGGATGCCGGTATGACGAACCAGGGTACTAATGGTGTTGCAGTGGGTATAAATTCCGGTGTGACGAACCAGGGGACAAGCGCAACGGCGCTGGGGTCACATGCGGGAACTACCGAGCAGGGGCCGTACGCCGTTGCTGTAGGACGGGAGGCCGGACATGAGAACCAGTCGCAGAACGGTGTGGCGATAGGCAACGAGTCTGGCAAAACATCCCAGGGGTTCGAGTCTGTGTCTATTGGTTACCGAGCCGGAAACGACACACAGGGTGAAACTGCAGTGGCAGTTGGTCGGTACGCCGGCAGGGAGAACCAGGGTAATAATGCAGTATCGATTGGGCAGTCTGCCGGAAGCATGAGTCAGAGCACGATGGCTGTGGCTGTTGGATACGCGGCCGGCGCCAACACACAGGGTGGAGGTTGCGTGGCTGTGGGTAAAAACGGGGGTCGGGAATCACAAGGGGCGTACGCCGTTGCGGTGGGACAGGATGCCGGGTATGAGAACCAGGGGTCGTGCGCCGTGGCTGTCGGTAGTGGTGGGGGTACGGAAAACCAGGGTGATTGGGGCGTGGCCATAGGTAACTCCTCGGGTGCAATCAATCAGGGTATAGAGTCGATCGCAATTGGTAACTACGCGGGTGCAAATTCACAGGGCACACATAGTGTTGCGATAGGTACGGGGGTAGGCGAAGTAGATCAGGGTCAACATTGTGTGGCAATAGGTACAGCCGCCGGCAAAGAATCACAGCAAATGTATTGTGTGGCGATAGGTGCAGATGCGGGCCGATATGAACAGGGTGAGGGTGCGGTTGCGTTGGGTGCCAGTAGTGGTAAATTCAACCAGTGCACGGGGTCCGTGGGTATAGGCTTTTTAGCGGGAAAAACAGACCTGGCCGACTATAGTGTGGCAATTGGGACACGTGCGTGTGAATTCCTATCATCAAAAAATACAATTACATTGAACGCAACTGGCGAAGGGATATCCAACGCAATCGAAAACTCATTAATGGTCAAGCCGATTAGGAACGCCGCCAGCCCTAATGCGCTCACGTACAATCCCGCAACAGGCGAGATAACGTACACGACATCGTCATCTAAGACCAAGGAAAACATTGTTGATTTGTCTCGTGATGCTTGTGGTATTCTGTGTGACTTGGAGGTCAAGGAGTTCAACTACACCAATAAGAGTAAATATATCGAATACGGTACTCCCGGGGTAGCCATGTCATTTGCCGATTGGTTAGCCACAGAGCAATCCTCGGATGATTGGACATCAAAGTTGGAGACTTGGCTAGGTTCAACTGGAGACTCTAAGCACATTGACTGTGAAAACAATGCTGTGATCCAGCAAAGGTACACTGACTACGTTGAAGTTACCGAACTCGTGCCCGAGATATGCGTCGACAAGGAAGAGACGCATTTTGGATTTATGGCAGAGGATGTGCAAAAGGTGTTGCCCGAGCTCGTGTACGATAATATTGACGGGGAGGCGCTGGATATCAAGTGGAATAACATTACAGCCCTACTGGTCAAGGAGCACCAGCTATTGCGTGCTGACCTTGCCGCTGCACAGACAACAGTTGCCGACCTTGTCAAGGAGTACCAGTTAGTACGTGCTGACCTTGCCGCTGCACAGACAACAATTGCCGACCTTGCCCAGCAAAACCAGCAGCTCACAGAGAGGCTAGTAGTTGTGGAAGACCAGCTCGTTGGGGGCCAATAGAAATCGTTTAAAAAAAAACGGGAAAAAAAGGTGAATTTGGGAATTGGTCAAAAAAGAAGGCGATTTTGTTTTCCAGAAATACTACTACTACTACTACTATTTTTCATTAGACATTTTAAAATTCGTCTTAGGTCGAGGCTTGAGCCGCCACAAGTATTATTGCTTAGCGGCGGCCCTATGTCACACACACACACACACACACACACACACACACACACACACACACACACACACCGACGTTCCCGTGCAGAGTCTAGGTAACACGATATATAATATATTTGTACATGTACACACACACACACATATATATACACATAATCTGGACGAGTGCACACAAATACCCCTTTTGTAGCCCCGTTGTGTGTATTTTTTTTTTTTTGTGAATAGAAACGAAACAGTCGTGAAAAAAAAAAACCAGGGTGACATGGATGATAACGAGTTGCGGAATGCAATTGTTGACAACAACGTTGTCTGGGCGCACAGGGTGGCTGCTGGTCTCCGAAGTTGGGAGTGGTCGATTGCATTCGAAGCTGGGATCATAAGCGATAGAGTCGAGTTTGTGTTGGAACTATTCACCGATGCCACACCCACGTTCAACCCCAGTAGCACAAGCACCAACATCGCCTATTCACCCAGAATGCTCCAATCGCTTCTTGAGTTAGGGCGAATTGACTTGTCAAGCGAAAATACATTGTACGAATTTCTAGTGGGGAGGCGAAGATGGGACGTTACCAGAACGTAGAATTGACGGTCTCGCATATCGATGATGAGTCGCGCCGAAATCTTCTTGGTGTATATCTGGAGGGCGCAAGAACAAAGTATGACAAACGCATAATGCGAATAGTCATGCGTGCTATGTACGGACATATCGATGTACCCAATCCCATATCAATCTCCAACATGGACATGGGTTTGGTTTCCGAGTATCTCAAAGAGGTGGATCTGAACCGCTTTTCCGAGGCGGTCAAAGTCATCGCACGCTCGCACGACGTCGAACGAATGCGTTTATTTATGCAGCACCCCGACTTTGATGGAACATTTGACAGGGACCATCTAGCTGAGATTGCCGCTCGTCATTGGGCTAGGTCAATGGCGGAGTTGCTGGTTGGGCCGGAGGGGGCCTCGATGCTTGAATGGCCGACTAGAGTAAGTGAGGTCGATATTATGTACAAGGCCATCGCCGAGAGTGACGTAGAGACATTCCATACGACTCTCACACAATTTGATATGGATGGTGTGGATATCGAGGTCAATGAAATATTCCGGTACGGATCGCCTGAAATTCTGGATGCGTTTATGAAGCACGAATTTTCCCACAATCCCCTTCGCTACGGAATGATCGATATGGGTTTGTTGTACACGCGTCCAGACATGATTCCTGTAGCTGTGGACAACAGCAACGAAAGTGATCAATTCCGAATGTTTGGAGAGGGTGTGAACTCGGGTCGAACAGAGTACGTTTATTCTCTAATCGAGTACATGGGACCACCCAGAGATGGAACTTTTAGATTCGCCAATGTGAGTGTGAATATGGCACGTGTCCTGCTACCTTACATTAATCTGAATAGAGAAGCAGGCCAGGCAATTGGCGCAAGTCGCCGCGACTTGCTCGCACTCATTATGTCACAGCCTGACTTTGATCCCTCATTCGAAAATGATAGACTAATAAGGCACGCGGTGAAGATAGTCAACCTCCCAATCGCCATAGACCTCTTGAACGATGACCGCGTGTCGATGGAGTCGTCGCGCGGGGTGACGGGCAGTGCACGGGTGAGGGAATACCTGTCGAACGCGACCTGGAAGGCGTATCCAAACAGAAGGATTTTCCCAAATGAATTTGTCGACGTAGAATCGTTCACAGCGCACTTGATCGAAAACTTTCAAATGCACGACAAAATGCGACCGGTTGATATTACAATGTCGCTGCTCGTTCTCGTGCGTGATCGTGCGCGCGCGTTTGACCAGTATGGCCTTCGATTTATGGGGACCAAGGTTTCCAGGAAATCGGCCGATAGCATTGACGAACTCATTGCTGTACATAGTGGTGGCATGGACGCTCGTGTTGCGTCATTCATACCAGAACGAGTTGCTGTAAACTGCCGGTCCTTTAGCTGTCGGGTGGCCTTGAGCATCTTGACGCCTGCATTTGCATCACTCATTGCCAGCAGGGCATCGGCGAAGTAACTTCAAGTCGGCGTCCTAGGTAGGCAGAGGCTTGAGCCACCACAAGTATTATTGCCTAGCGGCGGCCCCCATTTTGTACGTTTATGTCTTATAAAGAAAAAAAAAAATCGGAAAAAAAAGAAGGTGATTTTGGAAAAGGGTCAAAAAAGAAGGTGATTTTCAAAATGGGAAAAAAAGAAGGCGATTTTGAAAATGGTAAAAAAAGAAGGTACTTTTGCAATCGGTGAATAATAATGGGGTTTTTTATGTCAAAAAGAAGGTACTTCCGTCAAGGTCAGAGTCATTCAATAGACGGTCCTCAAGGACTTGCATACCAGAGCGTAATAGCCTGAGACGAGTATGTCTGGTTCTCACTTCCTCATCCTCAGGATTAGAGTGGGAACTCTTAACGAGGTACTGGTGTAGCGATTGCCAAAATCGTGATTACCAGGGTTAGTTGGCAAATGAGGGTCGATATTACGAGGATGGTAAGCCTCATCGAGTTCCATACGATCATATCCTCTGACAGGGTTAGGTTTGTCAAGAGGATGATCGATGGTAGCATCAGAGCTATAGAGATTAAATTTTGAAATATTATCTCTCTCGCCAGTGGTAACTGGCTTAGTGGTAAACATACTGGCTGGTAAACCAGTAGGTCTCGGGTTCGAAACCCGGCCCCAATTTTTTTTCTTCTTCGGTATAGGAAGAATATCAGCCAAGTGGGACACGATAGAGGGGTCCACAACTGCTGCTGCCGCTAGCTCCTTCAAGAGCGCTTCAGTGCGGTTCAATTGGCGTCGAGATTGAGAGGATCCAACCACTCGTTGTCGAGTTATGGCATCCTCAGCTTCGGCCCCAAGATTTGAGCTGAATGGAATGGCTTCTCCATCGATGGCGAAACCGAAATTTTCGGACAGGTCCAATACTTCCTTTTCACGCCGGATTTGTGCTGGAGTGTCCTTTAGATGTGGAGTTATAATGCCCCCGACATTCGTATCCACGAATTTTCCAGCCTTTCGACGTTTATCCCCAATATTTGACGGCACGTGGTCAGGGGGCAAGCTGGGGTCCTGAGCTTCACTCCTAGGTGATACACGGACGCTGGCGAGCCTTTCCGCGGTAGTAGATACCTCTTCTTCCAAGGCTTTAGGATCCGACGAGTCATCCTCAGAACAATCCTCTGTACCAACCTCAGAATTTGCTTCCCCAACAGTATCCTCGGCAGGCTCAACTCCAGACAGGCTAGGTGTTTCCACAGGGACCTCAGGAACCTCGGCAGGCTTAGCAGGCTTAGAGCTAGCGGCTTCCTTGCCTTTAGAAGTACCCTTAGCCATAGTATTTGCTGGATAGTAAATCGTTGCCAGACAGTCTAGAAGCAGTACACTACTGTAACTACTAAATAACTGAAAAATATGTAAACTTCGATGGAAATTACTAGGTTTCAAACTATATTAAACTAAAATACAATTTAGTCAGTTAGGATTTAGCAGTGGTAGCTTGTGTAAGAATGATCGGGACTGCCTCTTGTTAAGAGCCTAAATATCCTCGATCACACAGGGCGTACCTCTAGCTGTTCTTTATTGAATAATTTTCACTAGAAGTACTAAGTGTTCATGACCACTTGCCTAATTTGTAAATAGACATAATAACGTAAGTCACGTTAATACATTAGCTGATATAAATAAAGTTCCATCTGAAGAAAAGTTAAAAAAAGAAAAAGACTTATTGGATTTTGGAGATTGGCGGGAGGACCAAAATCTATAAGTAGTAGTTCGGAGATTATAAAATTTAGTTTATAATATCCTACATCTACTAATGTCTCAAATAGGTCCAAGTAGATGAGTCATACCAAATACTCAGGCTATTGGAGCCATCAAAGTGAATTTAGAACACTTTGGAAATATTGGAAAAAGAGCTTGTACTAAATTATTTAAAATACAAATAAAAACCAATGTAGTATCTCAATTGATCTTGATATTTTAGACTGACCGGAGGCCGTATTTCTACACTGGTGATGTTCAAAACATTCATCCCATCCACGGCTACATATGGGCTGAACATTATTGCCTGGGCTCCGCCTATATGGAAGAATGTATTGGACCCCCTGTTCGAGCGCTTTAACTCAGCACTCATCCAAGCAGCAGCCATCATCCCGGGCACTAAAAACCCTCGGGTTTCCAAACATCAAACAAACCTTTGCGGCCTGCTCCCCGCGCGACCATTTGCAGACTACCTCGGAGGTTGCCCGGGAATACAAATCGACTCAATGACCAGTAAAAATTCACTTTACCCCTCTGACGCAACCCGCCTGCACCCACGACAAACCATCACTCCGCTTTCCGTACAGTATCTATGCTCACTTGAAAACTGTACACAAAATCACGGGCGGGCGTACACCCGACCATGTAGCCCTCCGGCAACGCTGTGACGACATCAGAAACAACTCAACAAAACGTCGGTCTAACAAGGAGATCGCGGAAATGGCCCGGCGCCAATACTACTACCAACTGGTTATGGGTAAGCCGCCAACCTCAAACCAAGACACAGCCAGACACGTCAGTTTCAATCGCTGCTTCGAGTCTACACCAATCTGGCTCTGTGCTATGATTGAAACGAATACGAACATGTTCACATTGCTCGACTACCGCACCGATGGCTGTCTCTGCCCTGTCTGCCCCAGTAGCCACAAATTCACTACCAGCCACTTTACCTGCATCCAACAACTTATTCGACGCATCCTGGTGGGTCAAAAACTGCCTCACATTGGCCCTGACCTCCTTCAGCAATTACAGAAGTGCCACGATTTCCACGGTATCTGGACCCTCCACGAACACCTTGGATGTTTCTCCAGCATGTTGATGAACCACTGTACCCTCACCCGTCCCTGACACATTAACAGATGTTCTCCATACCCCGGCTAATCACACTGTTCAAGTACTACTTCCAAAGTTCGGTTCACACCAAATTATCGTGCTTGTTGGTTACGTTTATGATACTTCCGATCTAGGCCAGCCAAAACATATCGAATTCGTCCGTGGTCTGATGCGGTATTGGTCAACCCCCATCCTCGCTCCTCGACCGGATTATGACGGATAATCTGGTCCTTCTCGGTATTTCATACTCTGCACTAACCCATTCCGCGGCACTACACGGCGCAGACCCAATCCGTACCACAGAGGTGGGTACTCTACTTAGTAGATCAGCAAGCAAATATATGGAACATTCGATAGTACCAGTGTTTTATCAACACCGGCTCGAATTGACTCAGCGCATATCTTCCATTGTCGACTCACTTGGCCCAAGCTTCAAACGGGAATTCACTGACCACTTCTTCCCATCAATCTTTCCTGAACCACTACAGCGACTAAGAGAGCCATACCATATGTTCATACATTGTAATATACATACTTGTCATTTTTGAAATAAATAATATTATCGCTATGTAATTCAAGAGACATATATTTTGGATGACTTTTCATTAGGTATAAGTTTTTGTGAAAACCTGTTTAACAATATATAAACTGTTAGGGATAATATTATTTATTTCAAAAATGTGGTTCTAAACCTAGTTGTACTTTAAGTCCTAAAAATTAGGGCTGAAATATTTATTTTTAAAATATTATTTTGTTGCTTTTATTTGAAAAGGAAAAATAATGTAGCAGGTTATACTTATCATCAAAGAGACTAAAATAAGGAATAAGGAGTATATAAATGAATATTTATACAGAAATGAACTCAGAAGTCAGAACTGAGGTTTTTGTTGTGTTTTACACTTTTTTGGCTTTTAGTTTTTATTTAGTTTTTGCCTGGGTTGTTCTATTTTTTGGTTGTTTGCCTTTCTGAAAATTTAGAAGGCTATAATATGTTATTTAAAAAAAAAAAACAGTAGCTATTTTGTTGTTTGTTTTAAAAAAAGAACAAAAACGGTACATATGTAAATATGTAAAATTCAGTCATAACATTCATGTATTTATTTATCACTAAAAGCTTTAGCTATTAGGTCCCTCAGAACTTTATTTACTACAAATACGGAATTAATGAAGCTTTTCATGCCCATTTGAGACCCTGTATACGGACATAGAAAGGCCTATATAATACAGGAATCACGATGTGATACCAGCAGTGGAAGAGAGAAACGTTGAAGTTTGCTATAGAGAATTAAATGAGGAAAAATTAAAAACCACAATGATGCCTATTTGCTCTTTGCTCAATAGAGAAGATAATAAACTACATTGAAGCAATAAATGTTGACCGAAATAAAACTATTGCCCATTTGCAGTTTAAGAATTACTATTAAAGGAGAGATACGATGATGCCCATTTGCTATTATTTGCTCGGAACTGGATATAAAAAGAAACTCAA